>JAMQGT020001289.1:0-61472 GCA_024447675.2 Pterophyllum scalare | reverse complement strand
GCTAATTTAGGAAAAGCAAAAGACAAAGATGATGACTTCAATCTCTCTCGCTCTGCTTTATGGAACATTACAAACCTGTAAAGCAGCAAAAGAGAACTCAAAAGTGAAGCTGAACACAGAAGGGGAACACAGACAATTGGAAAGCAAAGAATGTAGGGGGAATGAGGCTTGTGCTTCACTAAAGGGGCTGTATTATAGTTTGGATTAACAACAGTGACTCCTCCAGCTGGCTTGGGACACTGTGGTCCCTATCAGATGGCGAGACCTTGCAGCGGGATCCTATTGCAGCTTTAATAGACCACTATCAGCAGCACAGTCACACAAAACAGAGAACACAATGAGATGCAGCTAAAGTGACCCATTCAGAGAGATACACAGGACAGGGAACACAGAGAAAGGACGGGGACGGGAGTTTGAAGTGTGTGCGCTGAAAATAGGGGGGGAAATACAACTGGATAATATAGAAACAAAAAAAGAAGAGCAGATGTGGTGTTAGATAGGATAGGGCAGGGAATGTGATGGATATGTCTGGATAATAAAGGAAGCATGCTGAGTGACAGGTGGGGTATTTCTACAGTGTTAGTGGTGACAGGATGAGTGGGAGTATTCTCACACACACACACACAACTTTTTTTTTTTTGCTTTTAGGTCTTTAGATCCTCACCACATCCCTGACACACACACAAACACACACACACACACACACACACACACACACACACACACACACAGACATAAACACCACATTGTGTCATGATAAGCTGATCCATCTCGGATCCAATCTGGATGATGTTAACAAATCATTTTCATCTTTTCCGAAGAACGACGCAAAGTTTAAAAAAAAACAACAACATCCAGGTTACAATCTTCTGCCAAATACATTCACCTTTTCGTGATCAAATTTTTATTCCCATGTGAACAAAAATAATCGTATAATCAGTAAAACCAAAGAGCGTAAGCAAGGATTAAGCAAACATAAAACACACAAAGACTCACAGGAGCCGGGTCCTGAAGAAGGATGGAGAAGGCAAGAGAGAGAGAAGATGGATGAGGGGAAAGAAATGAGAAAAGGGTCGCTCAATTCAGTAAGCTTTTAAGATCCTCCACAGTTTAATTACGTCTTCTTTAGCCTCTCAGAGGAGAGCTAAAGATAAGCAACATCAACAAAAGGGAGCAACCGTCTGAGCAAGTAATGGTGTTTCCACCTGGTGGCAACCAGCTTCTTCGGCGCCGACAGGCCGGTTAAAAGCACAGAAATATGTAGAATCACAGACAAACTTTCTTTAACCGCCTTCGAAAACTAGTCCCTGCATGGATTTTTTAAAACTATTATTTCATAAATTAAACCCTGTGTGACAATGCTCACCTGTGTGTGACAGACAGCCACCTCTGACCTGCAGAGTCTCCACAATGCTGTGATGCTACTGCATCTTTCTACACCACGTTTCCCCTGAATCCTCAAAAACAGAATGTTTGAGTTCATTTAAGTCCAAATTTAACCCCCCCCCATTTCTGTTACATGATTCTTCTTCTTTCTTCCTCCTTCTTCAGTCACACCAACTCTCTGCATGTCCTCCTCCACTACATCCATGAATCTTCTCCATGGTCTTCCTCTTTTCCTCTTGCCTGGAAGCTCCATATTCAACATCTTTTGCCCACTATATTCCCTATCCCTCCTCTGCACATAGCCAAACCACCTCAGCCTTGCCTCTCTATTTCCCATGTTTGTTAAATGTTCAGCCACAACATTAAACACCCACCAGAACACACACTGACACACTGGGGGATGGACAGGGGACCTCAGGGGTAGATGGATTGTGACTTTGGCCTGTTGTGGCACATTCCGCAGATATTCTGTCTCATCAGGATGCTATGAAGCTGCTATGACATTAATCTGCACCAACAGTTTTTTTTTTTTACAGTTTTTGTTAATAACTGACTGCTTCATGCATGAAACACAGGCTCCACGCCAAAACTACAAAGTAAACCTATTGCACTGTACTGGTTTCAGATCACCAGTTCCTTGCTTTGATATTGGTTTCAATCAAACACACACCCCGGCCTACTTACTGTGCAAAGGTCTTGTCCTGGAGTGGCGTCTCATTGATTTGGACGATGCACTCATCCTCCCTGAAGAGATTCTCCTTCTTGGATCGGCTGTTTTCCTCAATGCCTCTAATGTGGAGGCCGAGAGGTCTTGCAATACATACAGTATAGGGTCAATATGAAAACACGGAGGTAAACGCATACGACTGCAGGTCTGGTTGATTATGGGTGGACGTGGAGAAGAGAGCGTTTGTGCGAGCTTACCGTCCATTGAGAGAGGAGCAGTAGGGAACCACATGTATACCCAGGGGTCCACGGTCGCCAGGGAACGCAACTGTCCTCGTCAGACTACTGTCAACAAAATACACAAATCAGGATGCAGAAAATCCTAAAAATGCAGATACAGTAAAACAACTACACACGCACACACACAATTTCAGCCTTTCCATTTGCATTTTCCTCCAGGCTACACAGATAGGGATACAAATTAGCTTACAGGTAGTCCTGCCAAACATCAGAATTATGTGTGAGCTCGTGTGTGTGTGTGTGTGTGGGTGTGTGCGACCGAGAAGCAGGTGGCTACTTCGCCCCCTTATCTACCTGCTTCTCAACTACCCAATCTAGCCAGTGGACAAAAGAAGAGAGCTGGAGATAAAAGAAAGAGACAGATAGAGGAGCAGATAGAGATGAAACAGAATGAGCTTCTCTAATAATCTCTGCAGAGCCTTGAACTGTGGCTTTTAGCCGCAGATAAACAAGGACAATACCACTAAAGATAAACAACAAGAGGGCTGCTTTTGATATTGGTTTGGGGGTGGGGGGTGGGGGACCTGCATGGTACAAGAAGATCAGAGGAGAACTCCATCTCTGTCTGCAGGTTTATTATTACAAATACAATTATGGATCACGTCAGTCTTCAGTGAATGAATAATAAAGAAGCGCGTGTTCTTTTCGTGACTTAATATTTGTTTTACTTTCCTCGACCAATAGATAATAGATTTGACCAAGTGCATCAGGTGACATGTCCTTAAAAGGAGTGCTGTCGCCACCCACTCCACCCTGCCTGCACACTCTTCTTCACCTCGCTTGTGCACCATCATCTACCTGCCCGACCTCAGTTCCTCGCTTCTTCACTTTTCCCTCTCGAAATGCGCATTTCCTGTTGCGTCTCTCCAGCACGTACCTCCACCTCTCCAGGCTCTCTTCCACCTGCTCCCTAATCTCACTACACATCACAATGTCGTCTGTAAACATCACAGTCCAGAGACTCCTGCCTGACCTCATCTGTCGGCCTGTCCATCGCCGCTGCAAACTACCTCTCTGCTATTCGTGCTTTCAATCAAAGCCCCCAGTGGGCCCCCCCTTGGTGTGCGTTCTTCTGGTGCTCTACCATAGTAACAGAGCTGCAATTATGAAAGGTTTCATGAAATATTTTTTATAATAAATAGCAGTTTGAATAATTTTTTCTACTACTTCTTCTTCTAATGGTGGCTCTTCTAAGTGCTGGCTCAGTGGCTTGAGCTCCATCTCCTCCTAACTGCACACTCAAGTGTCCTTAGACAAGTCACTGACACATTAATTGCTACTAATGTGTTTAGCTCTAAATTGTAAACTATGAGTCAGCTTGGAAACAAACTCTCTTAGTTCACTGTAATAATCAAAAGTTATGGGTATCTGGAAAACGGTGACCTCAGACATCTGAATAATGAAGTGAAAGCCTAATATATTGCATTACATTCTTTAGTTCACTGGATATTATTCAGGTTGACACCACAACACAGCTTGGAACAACAGGACGATCCCGTGGCCGAGTGGTAAGAGTACAGAACCAGACGTGAGACGAAACAGGAACCCAGAATAATGTTTAGAGAAGAGAAGCTGATAAACTCAAAGAGATCTGGAGTTCGAAGAATTCTCCTTATTCTTGTATCATTTCTGAATAGCTGCCCACTTTTGTCCTCCGTCCTTTAAACTGCATGGTAAAAACCGCATTGCCCTGAAAGTTTCACACATAGCAGAAAAGTTAAAGAGCAAAAAGTCATGAGGTTTTTTTTTTTTGGAGACTTGAAAAGAAACCAAAAAAAAAAAAGAAGTCTGAGAACAAAAAGCACAGAAGTTCAAGGTTTATGTGCTTCCCACACGTACACAAGCCTAAGGACTAGCTGGGATCATTATAACGCACTCCTCCGTCACTGTCAACCTGCTCTCGTTAACCTCTGCCGGGGTCACACACGCGTACTGTACACACACATCCAATTTGCATTCTTATTGCTACATCGCTCGCTCCCTCGCAAACACCATCAGTCACATTCCTCCAAATTGAAAATTCAGATACACACATGCATCACATTTACATCTATTAGAGAACACAGTTACATCTAAATTACAGATGTGCACAAACCGTGAATTACACAAACACACAGAGAGCGTGTGAATTTACTTTCAGAGATGGCACACAATCAGGCCGGGATTGTTTAGCATCATACACACACACACACACACACACACACAGGTACAAAGCTGGTCCTGCATGATCTAAATGTATTCAAGGAGTGTCAGGGGGCTAACAAACAAACGCGCGCGCACACATCACACACACACACACACACACACACACACACACACACACACACACACACACAGCTTCAGCCCATTTACATTCATATAAAAAACAAACGGTGGCACAAACAAGCTCATCAGAGGCAACAGTAGCTTGTTAGCGCTGCACGCTAATATGCAGAATAGCTCCGCTCACCCATTTTAGCATCCCACTGACACAAACACAAACAAACACAGTCATTCCACTGGGGAGGGGTGGGAGGGTTTGTGGGGGAGGGGGGCACAGTAGGATGGATGAAAAGAGCAACGAGGAGTGAGACAGATGGAGCTCCCACTCTCGGTTGACTTCCTCTACATCGACGGAGGCCGAGCGTCTAACACACTCGCAGCCGGGACTCCTGAAAGTGTGCCCTCGCTCGCTCACCGTGGTGTCTTCAACTGCCAACCATCTGTTACCATGGCAAACTATCAGTGAGAGCCGTGCCTCCATTGTATCACGGGGCTGTCAAGACACCACTGTACTGTAAAACGCTGAAGAATCACCATCTGTCATTCCAGCCGAGTCCTCCTCTGAGCGTCCGCGATTCTGAAAAGAACAATTTTCTAATCGGGGAAATCGGTCTGCTGCGGAGGAATGTCACACAATGATCGGTACTCCCATCACGGGCTTCCTGGACGAGACAGGTGGGGGGGGGTTTGCTGTGGAGGGTTTAGCTGTTGCCATGGTTACTCTGACTGACATCCTCAAAGAAAGATGAAAAAAAATGATGATGTGACTCCCATTGAGCCAGACGTCTGCAAGTGATGAGTCCAAAAACAAAAGGTGGATGCTGCACGGCGAGATGCCTGTTCAGGCCTGAATACTGTACATTCACTCACCTGTACACACACATGCACACACACACATATAACAGGCAAGCTAGTAGTGCTTAGCCAGCCGTAATCAGATTTTATCTCAGAATTATTTCATCAATAAAAATGACATAAAACAATGGTGAAGAAAAACAGGCTTAAAATAACCAGAAAAGGACAAAATGCCAACAAAGCAGTGTAAGACTAAGAAGGTCTCAGGTTGCCAGATCATTATATGTCACATATAATAGTTGGATATGGTTGGATATGTTTGATTACCTCAGACGCAACAAGCATTTAGCAGTAATGACTTTTCTGGCGCCTCTTTCCAAACTTTGAAAGTGTTGGTTATAATAAGCTTGATATGTAAATTGCTGGGATCACCTGAGCACACAAGAAGAAGTTGCAGCCAACCCTTGACTGAGTTCGTCCTGCGATGTTTACTGACCGCGAGATAAGTCAGTGTGTTTCACGCGTGAGCCTTTCTTCAGACATCAGACATTCAGACACTTTGATTAACCAAATGCAAAATCAAGACATTAAGTATTAATTCAAAACATTAGCAGCCCTAGGTGTAATATTAATGTCCCCCGCCTTGCTTCATCTAGACTCCAAGCACAGCTGTGCAACACTGCTGTAAATTGAGCTTGGGGCTATTTTTAGATCTGAAATCAGAAAGAAATTACTCACTTTTATGAGGTTTTAATCTTGGCTTTTCATATTCCTCTGCAATTTAATTACTATCAGTGCCTATGTCAGTGTAGTCTCTGCATCACGTGGGACTTCATAACACAATCCAGGTTCAAATTCACCTCTTTTGTAGCTGAAACAGATGGGAAACTGTCCCACCCACAACCACATAATGGGACACACACACACACACACACACACACCCACGAGACTGTTTAATCCTGTCAGAGTGTTGGGCTGCCAAACAAAGACAGGAGTCTTAATCCTAGTCTCCATCCCTGTGCCACACCACGGTATAGGATGATTTGCCTGCTTCCATTAAGGCATACACCGAAACACACACTTACCTGAAGTTCACCTTGCTCATCTTGGCAGGGGGGTCTTCAGAAAGTCGGTCCAGAGCTCCTTTCAGCACATTGTTGAGTTCCTGTATTAGACATAAACAATGAAAACAGAATCGATAAATCGCTGATCGCTGCAATGACAAATTAACAGTTTCTGACCTGCACGCGCACTAAACAGCAGCCGGTCAGCGACCACGAGGAGGCCCGCCACCAATTAGTAAAACAATCTCACGCCGCCATCAATCACCTTTGCGGACAGTGAAGAGAGAATGACCGCCGGATGCTGAGCTCTTACCACACACTGCTGTTCCTCCTTCACTCTATGTACATTTCTATCCATCTACTTCTCCCTCCCTCCATCCCTGCCCTATGTCAGGCACGGCTCTATTTTTAAAATCTGAAGAAGAAAAAAAATCAACCCTGGGGCAAACGAATAAAAAGGAAGAGGGAGAGACAAATGTGGGAAGAAGGGAAGAAAGCGACAGCGTCAAAACTGTTGCGAGACGCTCAAACACACTCGAGGGGTGGGACAGAGAAATCGCCCCAAATCGGTAAAGACAAGAAGGGAGCAATTAGGTCCTTCTGCCTTGTCACTTTCATTGTGTCACCAGTACTAATGGCTAAAAAGCTCCCGCCCACCAGCCCACTACTTAGCAACCCCCACCCCACCACCACACCCAACTCCCCCGTGGACCCTCTGTCACGGTGCAGAATAAATATATGCTTTACATCTCAACACACACACACAGCATACATTTCCTGCAGATATTACCTATACATACCATCTCTGCAGAGCTGCAAACATGGAAAAATAAAATTGATGTGTTTATGAATACAAACACACATGCTGCCTGCACAAATAGTGACCCACTTATCTGGGGCAGTGCGAGATTACCCCCATTATGGAGCACATGTGTGCGGGGGCAGAAAGATGAGCTGCAGGCTCCATTGTTGCTGTGCATCTTCCCACAACGCCATTATCTATAGCACACGCAACACAGGCTTCTCCCTCTGCGGTGCATCCTCAACACGGAGTAAGGGACTGAGCCTTTGGGACCACAAGGCTAGCAGGAGCACAGGTGAACATGTGTAACACAAACAGACACACTTGCTGTACATCCCGTCTTAAAGGAACTGTAGCATGAAAGGGAACTATAGCATAGAAATCATTAGGTACAGTGACATAAAACCCCCCTTCTCTGCCTGCGTCTCTTCTGAAATAGCATATATTACATAAGATACGTGATGCAAGGATATACACACGCATCCACGAACCTGCACATCTTTAATGCTTCAACATTAAGGGATCACGCCAGTGTGAATCTAATCTCTGATTAAGAGCACTCAGGTTTAAGTAGATGCAAAAACAGCAGCTCTCCTCTTCAGAATCCCTGCTGTGCTCAGCCAATCAGCTCGTCTCTCTCACCGTTTATATCTCGACACACTTAAGAGAAACATTAGTGTCATTCCAGTCTCTCAAAGGAGAGTGTAAAGGCTGCAGTGTTTGCATTTGCAATAGTAAAACCTTTAGAGGTGCGATATTTGTTATATTATTAATATGTTTAGTGCACTTATGAAACAGAAACCTATACTTGAGTTACTACTGGCGCATCTCCCCTTTAAGATTGTCTCCTTGTGCATCTCTGGACTGATTCCAGTGCAGTTGCTATTTTAAGGACACTCCCTGGAAGTCCCCTTCTGACCATGTGCATGCACAGTCTCTAACTTACACTTCTGATGAGATGAGAGCTGGGTCGCCCAACATGGCTTGGAGAACAAAAAGGACTTTTCCAAGTTCAAAGATGGTTTATCAGATCAGGAGAGGTGCACGCTAAGGTCTGTGCTTCACATCCTTTTAGGTATATGCACTGTGAATTCGTTAAATGGTAAATGGACTGGTACTTATAGAGCACTTTTCCACTTTGAGCACTCAAAATGCTTTTTACTACAAGCCTAATTCACCCAAACACACACACACACACACACACACACATTTATACAAGTGCTTTTTTTCTGTACCCAAGCACACACACACTGATGGATGCGTCAGGGGCAACTCTGAGTTCAGTATCTTGCCCAAGGATACTTTGACATGCAAACTGGACTAGCTGGGGCTCAAACTACAAACCTTCTCACTGGTAGGCAACCCGCTCTACCTCCTGAGCTGCTCCTGCAGTTACTGAGGCTCAGCCAGCCAGCACGGAGTTCTTCTCCAAATTACTGAGGGACCTGATGTTGGGCAGAAACTCCCTGAACTGTGGTGTGTGCGTGCCAAACTGCTCTTGGCAGATTAAAAAGTTTCCTGGTCACATTAATGGCTTAGTCACACTAGAGTAAAAATAAAAATAAGACAGCAACCTCCCAACAACAAGAACAAATCAATGGTTGCCGGTGATTGCAGTGATTTTTTTTTTTTTTTGCTGTCAGAGACCAATTGCAAGTAGTTGCGACAACCAACTGGTCGCCTAGAGTTTGAGGGTGATGCACACTCAAATCCCTGGGTGACCGCTTGCGATCGCAAGGCGAATGCACAGGTTGCCTGACTCGGACTGACTACAGTCACGTCAGACTGGCAAAGGTTTGCAAATAAGTTGCCAACGTGCTGCAATCAATCTCAGTCAGTCTGCACTGATGAGCGCAGCTCATCTGCGACACGTGTCTTTGCAATAGAGGATCTGACTCAAATGGTTGCCAACTGGTTGTATTCTGGTTATATTTCTATATAAAAGCCAGGTTGCCAAGTGCCTGTCATTTTGCAGTTAAATCGCCGTCCTGCAGCAACTACGTCACCATTTGTGGAGGGATTTCTGGAGGTTCGGCTTTAAATCCAGGAGGATCTGCTGGACTCTGAGTGTAAACAGTTAACGTGAATTCCTGCTGTTTGTGAGTTTAGAGAGATTTGTGATTTTTGCCAGTTTATTGCGTTTAATCACAGCAAACAGATTGCATTTATTTGCCAGCGCAAACCGATAGCAGCAGAGTGACTCCATCTTGACGCACCAAAATCCCTTTGAAGACGCCACAAGGAGACAACTGTGAAGAGCACATTGGCTCATTTTAAATCAGGTTTTTGAGTTGCAAAATATTTTCACTGCACCTCATAGTTAAGTAAAACACACTCTTGCATTCCGACTGATGACTTTAGTGTGATCACCACGACTCATTATATTAATAGCTCTAATTCACACTCAGCGGACACGTTGGCTGTTTACTTCTGACGGATTAAAGTTCAAATTCAGCTTCTTTGACTATTTATATGAAGCTACAGTCCTATTCCAGGAGCTAAGATAATGAGCACTAAAACTCAAGTATTGTATTAGCTCTGGTTTGATAACATCTACCCCCCCCTCTGGGCTTACGCGTCAATTGACACTTCAGCTTCTGTCTTAGCTCACAAACCGACAGCTCCTTTTATCACTCATGCTTTAAGTGATATTTTCCACCCTTCAACTCGTGCTTACTCTTTGTGCTAACACTTCCGTTCCTTTCAGCAGCTTCTCTCCAGCTGCTACCATCTGGGTATCCCACATGAATATATTTCAAAAGCTGATGAAAATCAAAACTTTAAAATGTCTCAAACGCTTCAAGTTTGTTTTGTTTGTAAGCAGCGCGTTTCTCTTTAAAAATCATTACGCAATCTATTTTCTTCTCAGAGTGATTAAAACTGTGGCAGGCTTTGTGCTCCCAGGATGAGCCCTCAAATAATTTGCGAAACCCGTCTGAAAAGCCGCCTAAGCACGACTAACAGGTTGTCTCCTCTGTGATTGTGCCGCACGCTGCCAAACACGTTTCTTGTGTTTTGGAGGCAGAGCTATGCTGTGAGTGACAGGCCAATGTGCAGACGTATGAGAGATGAGATATTTGTGTGTGTGTGTGTGAGCTGTTGTTGTCAGACAGATGAGTAATGAGGAGTGCGTGTTTCTTCTGTGTATTTCCTGCGTGTGCTGCGGGCATCTGCGGCGCGTCAGCTAGTTGAGAAACAGCGTGCGTGTGCGTGTAGGAGAATGTGTAGCTGCAGGATCGCAGCTTCTGTGCGCTCGCCGGTGCTCCCTGACCTTCCTCGTATCCATCAAGTCGGCTGACTGCCGCTGATCGTGCGCTTTCCCATATGTTCGCTTAGGAAACACACAAATGCACCGCTATCGTGAGCCACATGCAACACCCGGGGTGAGGAGAGAAAGAGTAAACGCTATCGAGTATTATAAGAAGGGAGAGACTAAGAGGTGAGAGGAGCCAGAGAAAAAAGCAGCAGTTCCTGCAGTTAGTGGGGTAGCATTAAATGTCTCATTTATTAGCTACGAACACAGCAGGAAGTCTGAATCAATTAAAGGGCTGGCTGTATGTTTAACACTGCTCAGCCTTCTGCAACTTTCATTAGATCTTCTGATATAAAGAGAAAGGCTAAGAGAGGTATGTGCACAGACTACATGTGAGTCAAAGAGAGAGAAGCGGGCCAACCTTGGCCTTCACCACAGCACGCAGCGAAATCAATTAAAGGGGCAGGATGCATATTTATCACCGTAGCGGGCTGAAGTAGACTTTATCTTAGCTTTCCATACTCACGCCAAGGCAAAAAGGGACAAAAGTGGGTAGGTATGTGCTGCTTTAAGTGTCTGTTGATTTGAGTGAGTGAGTGTGTAGATGGGAGGAAGGGGGTTTCCGGAAAAGTGGTACAGTGGATGAGGGAGGATGAAGTGATAGCATGTTGATCTATGGAGTCCATCAGGCCCAGGACTCAATATGCCCAAGAGCTGTGACAGCCTCACGCACGCACACACACACACACACACACACCCATAAAGATGCTTTGTTCTCCTCTAAATGTTGCCTTCATCATACATTAATTACACCGGTTGAAGCCCAGGTCTTACATTGCTTAAGAAACACATGAGTGAATGAGCATGCAACGGGACATATAGGATTAATTACTCCAATGTGATTCACGGGTAAAACAATGAGAAAGGCTGCCTTTTCCAACACTTTACTCTGGACCTCGATCCATATTAATCAATAAACTCAACCTCAGGCAAGAAAGCTGTGCGATGTGTGGCAGTGCACAGTCTTTACACGAGGTAGCCAGCAGGTCAAAGGTCACTTAATGTTCAGGCCAGCTGAGTCTCGCTCTCCCTGAACTGCCAAAAAAGTTCAGAGCTGCAGTGTATGTGTGAAAGCGCCTCTTCAAACATGAAAAGCTGCACAAAATTTCACAAAATAGTTGTTGAGATTTTTAAGCCTGCGCTCATTCAAAAGGCGGACCGTCAGATCCTGTCGTTTTTCCTCAAGGTGGCATCTCAAAGATAAGGGGTCCTTTGCGGTTGGTCCCGACTTGCAACAGAAAGATTCTTTGCGGTCACGTTTTAAGGCACTTAGCATTCATAATCGTAACTTTTTTTAACATGCGGGGGTTGTGACGGAGCATGTTCAGCACATTTTCAGCCAGTCTGTTGTCGATTTCTCTGCACTGCTGTCTTTACCTTACAATATAAAAGCGCCTCGAGGCGACCGCTGTGATTTGGCGCTATGAAAATAAAACTGAACTGGACTGAATTTCTGGTGCGTTTGGGATCACTGTCCAATTTTCAGGCAAGCTTTAGCTGCCGGACAGATGGCCTCACATTCAATATTCATTCTTGAATACTTTGGTATACAGAGGAGCTCATGGCCAACTCAGTGACTGCAGGGTCCCCAAATCATCACCCCTCTCCTGCTGTGCTCGACAGCTGGTATGAGGTGATTGTGCTGATATGCTGTGTTCTTTTGGGTGTTTTTTTTGTTTGTTTGTTTGTTTGTTTTGTTTGTTTTTTTTGGGGGGGGGGTCAAAACATGGCGCTGAACATTAAGGCCAAATATCTCCACTCTGATCTCGTCTGTCCAAAGGACATTATTCTGGAAGTCTTGTGGTTTGTTCAGATGCAGCTTTGCAAACCTAAGCTGTGCTGGCATGTTCTTTGTAGAGAGGTAGAAGATGGGGTTGGGTGTTTAAATCTCGACTAAAGTGACGCACTGATCAACCAGCAACCACTGGTGTCCACACAGCCAAGCCACGGGTATGGCTTAAAATGACAAAGCAGCATAAAGAAAGATGGTGGTCACAGCCAGCAACATATTATATTTTAAACACTGTTGTAACAACATAATTCTTACTATGTTTACAGGCATTGTTTTTGTCTGGGTTTAAATAAGACTGCAGCAGTCCAAAGCAGGGATTCATCTGTCAGGCAGCAAAGAGATGTGGATTTTTTTGTAAACAGATGTAAGGACATTTTAAATCATCTATAATGAGCCTGTTCACTCTGGTCCAGCCGTGCTGTTTGAAGCACATGAGCCCCGACATTTCTTGGACATAAAATATGGGCTCTGTCATTGTGTTTACACAGCGCTCGCTGATGCCCGTGTTCTGCTTAGTCACTGCTGAGTTGGGCACAGCGGGGGTAAACAACAGGACTCCTTCTCCTCCCTCCCTCTCTCTCTACCTGAGTTTCCTCGACACACACACACACACACACACACACAAGTGTGACCTCGCGGAGCCTCCATCCAGCCCTCCACACACATTCAATCAGCCACAGAGGGACCAAAAAAAGCAGCAAACTAAGTCGGCCTTAATGGCTGCCCGTTTCGAAAAGAGGCCGAGCACTTGAAAAGCCGATCCTTTCAAAGTAAAGCCTGGGGCTGAGAGCTGGACCACAAGAGGGATATTAACTGGGTTTCTCCATTTGTCTTCAGTGAGGCAAAGGCAGAGACAAAATATGCAATTGGAAATACAATATGTTCATCTCTCGTATTTATTTACTCCTCTCTTCCTCCCACTGAAAAGCTAATTTTACGCTGCAGGAGTGTAATCAATGGAGATTTGTCCTCTTTCCTCTTAGAAAGCAATGAAATAAGGAAGACTAGAGCACCAGTTTCCATTGCCATCCTCTCATCATCTTTAGTTGGTCAAAAGTGATGGCAGATGTCAGTTTCACTGTGCTCACCGGTTCATGAGCTCCATTGCTTTGGTTATCAGGTGGAGGTGTCATCTCAGTGGGCGGGGCCAAAGCAGAATCGCTGCTGCTCCTCACCATTAGCGGTGTATCTGTGATGAGAAACACAGGTGTTAGAGACCGAGCTGGATGCCAGCCGCAGCTGTGATTGACTTTCATGTTGCACGCTGTCGAAAAGAATCGATATTATATTAGTTCTCTCAAACCCAAACCTACTGTGGATGATGGGAAGCGGTGAAAAGAGAAGAGCAGAGGAGGTAAAAGAAAATGGAAACAGAGTTGGCTTTTGTCTTTTGTCTTCTTCGCTAAGCATTTGGCCTGCATCACTCCAAGCTGGAAAAAACTCGGGATGGTTAGACAGACCCCTGAGGCACTCTGTGCTCTCCAAAAGAAAGACGCGAAAGAAATGAATAAAAAAAAGTCATTTGAAGGCATCTCATGACACCCAAAGAAGATATTTTGAAAGAAAACAAAGAGAGAATGACTCCTGATTGAGCACAGCTAATGTACATGTGAAGAGAAACGACATGGGAAATGATAAGGAGCACAAAGTGTTTGGAAAACATGATCTGACAAAAACAGCGTAATCTCTTTAAGGGTTCCCATTTATTTCAGGATGACTCATAGACCCCGAGGGTGGACACACAACCCACCCCAGCAAGATGCCCAAACCTCACATCCACCCACAGTGAGCATTTACATATGACCAGCTGTTGCCGCACACATGCGCACACTCGCTGCAGCCCTTCCCTGCAGCCCGCTGCGTGGAGAAAGGGAGAGGTAACATCAGCGGGTCTGAATCCACAATAAAACAATTCAAAAGAATCTAATTTGGACCTTTGTGCTCCCTCTTTCTTTTAATATCCACCCCAAAGGGAGCAGGCTGGTATTTGTGGAGGTAAAACCCACGTCGGGTGTTTCTAAATGTAACTCGACAGAGGAGAAAATAAAGTCAGAGGAGAGGAAAAAGGCAGAGTGTGAGGTAAACAAAACAAAAAAATAAAAAAGAGAGCCAAGAGATGGTGACAGAGAAAGAGGAGGGTGAAAACCTAGAGAGGGAAGGCAAACAAAATTCTCCTCTTTCACGTAATCAATCTCTCTTTGGAGGGTCAACGACAGGGTCCTGGTCTAACGTGGTCAGAATAGAGAAGGAAAGAGGGAACTGGCAGAGGTCGCAGTGTGTGCGTCTGTGTGTGTGTGCGTCTGTGTATGCGCGTGGTTAGACTGTAGAGAGATGAAAAACGATCCCTCCAATTGTTCCAGACGCACATACGAATATTCTCACAGGCTCAAGACACTAATCCACACGTTCAGTAATCTGAGCTTGTGTTCAGCTTTATTACATCATTTTTATTACTTATCCAAAACTATCAGCTACTCTCCGCTCGCCGAGGTGCAGTTGATGCACTGTAATGGCAATTCTCCGCGGGCGGGATCGCGCGGTCACAAAAGCATGGGAGGGCGCGCGGACCCTCAACGCTGACCATCTGATGGTGAAATTTACGTCGCCGGGACCCGACCAGACCCTAGCGGGGTCGCGGATGTGGATACTGCAATCCCCGCTTACCTCCACTAACACTGCATGATGCTGACACGCTATCACGGATGTCCCAGGTGTGCAAAAATGTACAAAAAGCTTCAAAATGTTGTTTTCTCCTAATTAGGTCTCAAGTTTTCCTCAGTTTTTTCCTCTTACATTCAGTCCCCCCCCTTGTTTTTTCCCCTTTATTGAAGAAACAAACAGAACATATGTGGTCTAATTTCAAAAAGCAGACTTCGTGTAGAAATGTTTAAACTACACAGGAAACCAAATGATTTGCAATAATGAAATGTGCTTTGATTTAACAGAGAAGCATCCAAAGGAGGAAAAAAAATGGCATCTCTCAGAGCTCGCATCAAACGGCATCAACATTTCTTTTTATTTGTCTGTTTCTTGCGATTTGTTAATTTTGTGTGTATCTAAAGTAGGTCACGCTATCTGCAGAAACTTCTCATCATTAAAAAAAAAAAAGAGGCTCCTTTAGTGAAGCTGTATTGAAACTGAATGCTAAGTGAATTTTAGAAACAACACAACTGCAAATCTGAAACTCTGTGCACCTCAGACATAAAGTGGTCACATGGAGGTAATGAGGGGAAGACGTGTCGACAGTGCCGGTTTAAAAAAATCGGCACAAAGGTACTTCGGGAAGTTAAGAAAACATGGAGAGGGGTCAGAAAGAAAATCTGAATTCTCTGTCACCGGATTGTGTCACGTTTTTTTCAGTTTCGCTGCAGCTATGGCTCAGCTGATAGTTGCCAGCTCGTCTGCAGACGAGCTGGCGTCTTCTGCGCAAACTACAAGCAACTGCAGCGATCTGATGGTGACCGAAGCAATTGCAATTAGGTTTTCAGTGTAGCGCCATCTTTCTGATTGATTTCACGTGGCGACAGCCAGCAACCTCCAGCAACCACTTGCCAACCAACTGGGGAATAAACATTTTTTTTCCTTCCTCCAACTCGAGCTTGCTACAGGTTCATTAACCTGCATGACTGAGGCCTAAGATTCTTAACATCAAGCAGTAACAAGCTTGCCAAGTCAGTGTAGAGTTTAGAGTATTATTTTATTTGTAGGAAAGAGAATACGACAGGAAAGTGCCAGTAACTGCTAAAAAATTAGCAGCCTGACAATTTTCAAAAACAGCTGAATGCCCATAGACACCCATGTTAAAATGCTTAACCCAGTGCATCCGTATTTGTAACACCACTGCATTCGTTTCATCCTTCCACGTAACCCCGAAATGCATTTTTACTGCTTTACCATTTCCAGACCATCACATGCATTTGTAAAGGTTGTAAAGGTTTCCAAGTTCAGAGGGGCCATGCATAAAGTGCAGCAAAACGCTGCCATTAGATTTATGGAACGTGAATGCACGTAAAGACTCGCATCTAGTTCTACAGAATGATAAACTGCAAAACACTGACGCAAACTGCAAAGACATGTGGGTTCTTTAAGTGCCAAAATACATTATGTTTATAACAGATGGATCCTGTAGATTAAACATACTCAATAATGAACCCATTTTCCAAATGGCTATAATTGATTTTCTAAGATGAGCTCGAGAACTAAGGTACATCATTGAGAGACCTCAGTCAAGAGCCTCCCCCCTCCTACACAGATCCTACGATGCCAATGATGCGACTTTGTAAAGAGACCAAGGCGGCTCCATGGTCATAGCCAGGGTCCACTGCTCAGTGGTCAGCCCCATAAATCCTCCTCCTTTTAATCTACTGGAGTCAAATCTGCTTCTATCAATCTTCCCAACCCTTAGAGTCCCAGAGCTCGGCCCAGCAATGTGAAGGAACCTGAGGCTCATTAGCATTGAACTCTGACCTGCAGTGACCCCCCCCCCCGGACAGTCAAGAGGTGTCACTGAGGGGCGGGAATATTGATGAGAGTGACAGTTGTGACTCTCAGGTCAGCTACCATTTGAAAGGTTGTAAACAAGGCGGTCTCAGAAGAATTGTTAATCAAAGCTGGCTGTGCTGGCAGAAGGGTCTTTAACAGCATGCTTAAAAATGTGCACGTGATCGCATTCAACTTTAACTAACTGAACAGGCAACATCTGGATCTCCTGTTGCCAGTCACAGCATGGCAACAGGAGCAACCCTCTATTTCAAAAAAAAAAAAGAGAGGTGGCAGACCGGAAACGTAGAACGTTTTATTTTAGGTGTGCCAATTCGACAGGACCGCGCACCCGCAACCACAAGGTAACCTCAAACTTTAAATAGACCCCACCCACGAAACTCATCTCAATTCCCACTTCAAGGCCAGAAAATGGTAGCGTGCTGAAACACGCCCAGCTTACGCTCCCCCCCCCTTATCTTTCCACTGAGGTTTGTGTAATTGGAGAGACCTGAAGAGAACTTGTAAACTCTGCCAGCTCTGTGTTTATCTGCCTCAGACTCTCCATCTGCAGCTCTGTGCCTAACTAGGCTGCTTATGCAATTCTGGGAACACAGAGGTTTATTTTAAGAATTTCCTCTTGTTTTCACTTCTTAAAGTTCTGCAATGCTGCTAGTTCACTTCCAGGGCAAGATGAAAACAAGGATGCATCATGTTTCTGTCTGACTGCGTGTTCGCTGGCTGTGCATGTGCGTGTGTGTGTCTCTTTGTTTGCTGCTGTGTTTGCATGTGTAAGCATGCGACTGCTGTAAGGACATTTATTATTACGGACAGCGGCTTTGCTTGTGCGTACATTTATATTGGTGAGTGTGTGTGTTTTCATGCCACGGGCCTGTGTGGTCTTGTTTTGCTGGCAATCGATAGAGCAGCCCCAGCTCAGGCTGCTCATGGGATGATGCGATAAGGACTCTCTTCCTAGAAGCGTGTGCGCGTGTGTGTCCGTGTAGCAGCAGATCAATGCCGGTCTAATCATCCCACTGGGGCAGCGTGAAGTCCAATCACCCTGTTCAAACAACTGGCCCAACCTGACACACAAACACTGCGATGCCTGACTGATTACTGAATTACTTCTTGTTCTGTCCACTACCATTCACTGCGATTACACGCATCCTTATAATCGCATTACTGTGAATAATACGATTTAAGTAACAGTATGATTAAAGCGTCCACATGGTTTGGGGTAACCTAATTTTCCTACTAACCCTAGTTTGCACGACTTGTTGGTAAATGGCTTTAGGATATATTGTAGCCTACGTGATACATGTTATCACCCCACAGCTAGTAGGCTGACCATTTTTGGATAGTGGATGAAAGCTCAGCACATGAGACAGGAACTCAGCTATCAGCTGTTGTAGTAAGTGTTTACACAAGTGCAGACTTGCAGCTTTAATTCAACGGGTTTAACAAAAGTATTGCATTACTTGTTTCAGGAATACAGCCATTTACAGCCATCGGGGTGGTCGGAGGAGGGGGCGTGAACTCAGTGTTCTTCAGGCCAGAGAAAAATGAGGAGCAAACACATAACCGCAAGGCACTTTTGCACTGTCGAGGTGGAGACTTTTCCCCTCCAGAATCCCCAGAAGAGGACATTAATGCAATGGAAGACCATAGCTGCTGGCTCGAGTCCGGATAATGTCTGAAACCACGGCTCTCTCTTTCTCTCTCTCGCCATCTGTAACCACTGCTGAATGATACGAGGCTCTTCCACAGTCCTCGACTCATTTCACAAAATTTAACCACCTCTCATTTGAGGCTATTAACATTATTTCTTATGTGAATTTGCTGGCATAGGCAAACACACTGTCAGTTCAGTGGGTTTGCTTTGTGCTGCTCAAGATGACATTAAACATTACATGGAACACGAAACCTTCTTCAATCAATGAAACACAATTTTATATATACACTGAAAATGAAACTGTCATAAAGTCTGACTGATACCAATATTTGCTGATTTAAAATCTGACACATCGGCCACCATTTTTTCATTTACTTACGAGGTATTATTAAGTATATATATATATATATATATATATATATATATATATATATATATATATATATATATATATATATATATATATAAAATATGGGTATTTAAAAGCCACCCAGGCTCTTTGCACTGTAAGCACTGATGTACAATCAGTTAACATTACTTTTGACATACTGATTCCTGTATAATGTCTATGATATGTGAGCCCTGCTTTAAAATAAGAGAAATGGGTCAGTCAATTCATATGGGTTAATTTTAACAACCGGTGCAACAAAAGCATAGCTCACACACACACACACACACACAGGTTGCATAACCTATGTGATCCTGTGAATTAAACCTCTCTCTATCAAATCTGACTGTTTACAACCCATCGCTTTGTCTCCAGATATGATGTTACTACAGAGCAAGACATGATGTAACACACAGTTAACAGCCAAGCTTGTTACAGCTAAAAGGACAGCAAACACACACAGACACACACTCCCATAAGACTTTCGCAGCACTGGATAGATAGTCGCTTTGGGGTGCGATCGGCTGGTTAACTTGCATGCAGAGTCTTTTGTCATTGTGTGCGCGCGTGCATGTCTGGATGACAAAAGTGGCCTTTATTGCGTCTGGCTCTATATGAGGGGCGTCACAGGGTCACATCATAACTGGAAGTTGAGCCAAGGTTCAGCAGGGCTGAAGAGCAGGTTGTGGGGTGGGAGCAGGAAGAGGTCCCACAGGGTTAAAGACAGGGGCGGACAGGCATATTGGGGTGGAGTGGGATGGGGGGGTGGGGTTTGGCTGGAATTGAGGCTATTCACGCTTGGCTGGACTCTGGGCATGCTAACAGGCTACAGTGCTAATCTAGTTAGAGCTGGGAAGCCATGCAGAGACAGAAAAAGTGGGGTTGGATGGGAGGGTGAGAGAGAAGGTTTCCTGTGGGTGGAGTGTGGGGGGTCGAAGGTCTAGGGCCACGGCTGTGGAGCTAGATGGCAGGTGGTTGAAGCTGAATAGCAGAGTAGGAAAGAAATGACTGGGTCGAGAGGGAGAAGGCAGATGCCTGGAGCATGGGGTGGAAGCGGGCACACAGAGAAGGATAGCAAAGGCCAGTTGTGCATGTGGGGGTGTCACACTGTTCCTCTACGGTTAACAGATGGAGGGAGGAGAATGAAAGGGGCCGCAAGGGTGACCCAGTGATTAGACAGACCCTTATTAAATCACATCCAGGCTCTTTTATCTTGCTTTTCATCTTTCACTTGATGTCTTGTCATTCAAAAATTAATCAATCCAAGGCACATGAATGAAAAAAATGAAAAAAGAAACTCCTACTCTAGATTATTTACTGTAAACTGTATCTATGGTGAGCAGCCTATAGCCCAGACAGAGCAGATATTTCCCCAGAGGCTCCCAAAGGCTTCTGACTGAATACTCTTGTTATGATGTTCCCCTCTGTAGATGCAATGTGACCCAGTAACTTCTATACTTTATTTTCTGACTGCAAGGACGTTTACTTTTTATATCAGCTCCACTTCACAAACACAGTAATCTGTCATCCTCCATATTAAACTGATGAGTGCATCAGATTGACTGCGGAATGAGCGGCACCAAACAGCATCAATCCCGCTCTGATCGAGTCACCGAGCTTCTGACAACCTTGGAAAGATTCATTTTTATTATAGCATATCTGATTTCCTGCATAAGAAGTACGTAACAGGAGCAGGACAGATCAGAGGAAAAGTCCTACATCTGACTCAAGGCTGTGGGAATTTAAACTTAAACCAGTCTGAATAAAAATATATAGTTATAAGAATAATAGCCATGCTGAAGTCTGAAGCCCCCAGGTTTGGGATTTTTGGCTATTGCAATCTTATGTCATTTTTTCCCCCCTTTTATACCAGATGTGACCATATTTGGTCAGGTGGGCATAGCTGGAGAGGTCTCAACTAAAGCTACCGCTGGCAAGTTAGCTTGGTCAGCAAGGTGGATCCATAATTAACTATGATTTTAAACCGGAGTAACTATGGATACTGAAAGACAAAGTATAAAATGAATATCCAACGTGTTAGATTATCTCTGTGCAACTAAACGGTGAACAAGATAAAATGCAGACTCCCTGTCACTCAGAGAGGCCAATCCCCTAAAAATGCATGACTTTAAGCATCTAAATATAATCTATATATAATATTATATGCGCTATACTCTCTAATATGATACACCAAATCTCTGTCTGTCTGTGCATTTGTTTCTTCACCTGCAAACTCTTCCGACATGATCAGGAGCTAAGCAAACAAAATTAGCACACAGGTCCATTTAAGCCCCTGAGGGATCTTACCTATATCAGATATTATGATGTCATCATGTTGCCTGTAAAAACCACCAAGCAACAGGCTAAGATGACTTGTTTTTTTTAGCATTTATGTATCATTTTTATTTCATTTTTATTTCATTACAATAACTTCTAATTCACACAGATGAAACTTTAATTGTGTATGATATATTGCGATGCCATCAGGTTGCCTGGCAGCCACCTAGCAACAGGCTAAAATTATCAGGGTTTTTTTTTGCCTTTATACACCTTATGAAAGCATGCTAGTGTTTTAACCTCACAACAGTAACATCTAATTTATGTCCACAGGAGCTGAAACATAATGCATGAATCATTATGTGGCCTAGCAACTACCTACAGGCTAAAATAACAATATTTTTTACATCACATCTTTTTCATTCATGGCCAACAATACTGTAGCACGGGTATGTACTAATTAACACAATCAGGAGAATTACAAAAAATTCAAACTTGTACAGTTGTCACAAAGGGAAAATCAGGTAAGGTTGTTTTATTTATTTCCACACTTCTGGAGCCAGCCTCAGGTGCCCATTAGAAGAAGTGCAGCTTTTAGCTCTTGTGTGCTGGCTTCATTTTGCTTTCTTTGCCACATATTATCGGAGTTCTAACGTGGCTATATTCATAACAGCAACAGGTTCACTTGGTCAGAATATAAAAATGAATAAATCGCCTTAATGCTCCACAAACAACAGAGGACAATGGGCAAATTATAAAACATTCATCAGTCAAGTACCTTAACAGACCTCCCAAAACCAAAATGTTAGTGTCAAAAATAACAGGGCACAGGTGTAAATGGGTTTTTTCCCCCATAATGCAACTCAATCTTCAGCAGTCATTACATGTTTGGGGGGAGAGAATGCTGCATTGTTGCCTTGGTGGCTGTCAGTTCGCTCCTGTTTTTACACATCGCTCAGACTAAGTAAAGAACGCCATGTGAGGACGCCAGGAGAGCAGGTTGCGTCAACGCTGCATCTGTTTTCACACGCCATCAAGTTACAGGCAAAAAGTTTCTGCGTTCAGCTCACATCTGTTCCAAAACACCTACACACACGCGCAGCTGTATCACCATGATACCCTTTCTCACACGCACAAAAAAAATGTGTTGATTGAGTATGGCTTCGGTTCTTCAGGTGTTTTTGAGATTTCTGCAGAATCTCCTCTTACATCTGTGTTGGGAAAAGTGTATTTTTCACGAGATAGGGCTCAGCTTCCATAATTAACACATGCACATGAAAAAATGCAGAAGGCAGGTAGGACGTACTTCCTTTGAGGACGGCCTCGTTGACTTCAATCTCTCCCCTGTTTTCGTCCTGGTACTGCAGGTGGGGGTAGTAGGTGAAGGGCTCCGGACTTGGGGCGGCACTGGATGAGCTGTTGGACATACTCTCTCTGGGCTCTCTGTCCTTCCATACTGGGCTTTGTGAAACACTGCCACCAGCTGGAAGACAAACACAAAGTTGTCCTAAATGTTCTAAAATATTAAACATGATATGTACACAAATCAGGGACAAAAAAAGCTTTTCTTGAGACAAGCGTGACGGGATAAACAATATGAATCCTGGCATACGAACAAGCTGGAAACACACAGCCAGGTTATATAGCATCTCCACTGTGCCGTGATCACAGGAAGGCTTTTATGTGATTTATCTTGCCAGCAGTGGGGATGCAACCTGCTTCATTCTGCCAAGTGTACAGATGTGTGTGTGTGTGTGTGTGTGTGTGCGCATGTGACAAACAGAGCTGGATTCACAGCTCATTCACTCTCAAGCCTCTTACAGTGCATAACACACCGGCTGGTGCCTCCTCACCCTAACTCTCGCATTAACTTTTGTCTTTTGTGAACAAAAGGAGAAAAATCTGACCAGCGATTTCGTCCAGTTCAGGGGAGTTAACACACGTCGAGGCCAGGCGAGGTGCGCATGTACGAAATTAGCACTCAAATGAGATCTGACGTGAGAATGAGAAGCTGTCAAACACAATGACACGGCTGCCACAGTGAGACGACGGGAAGAGACGGGGGCGGCCAAATGAACAGGGGATGGAGGGCAGGAGAGTGACAAACAATCCTAATTGAGACAGGGACATGATGGCAGACGTGGGGAAAGGGGAACGAGTGTGTATGCGTGTGCCAACCGTGCTATTGCGGCTACGTGGTTTGATAAATGGGCGCGTGGCGGCGTGACGCTCTCATTAGATGGTGCTGGCGAGGGGAAATGACCACTTAATGAAAAGCAATAACGGCGATGGAATGAGAGAAGGAAATAAAACAACAGACGAGTTCAGGGCGTCAATTAACAACAACTATAATAACCAAACAGAGGCTGTATGTGCGTGCATGTTTGTGTGTGAGTAAACAATCTGCACGGAGGAGGTGGCGAGATATGCATCATCCATCACACCGTGACACCGCCTCTCACCTCAACCTCCCGTGATTCAATATCCTCACGACACCTGGCCAACGCCACGCAAAGGAAATTCGTCAACTGTATTCATGGGTGTATACGCGTGAGCGTTGGCGTGCGCTGCAGATGAGGGATTGAGCGGCTGGCAGATGCAAAGAAGAGAGAAAAGAAAAGACAGATCGCCAGGAAAACAATCCGATTGCGCCAGATGATGGATGCTTCTTGAGCTCTTTCTCTCTCCTTTATCTTCTTTCCTCTTTCTCTGCTTATCTCCGAACTCCTCCCGAGCCTCCGTCTCTTTCTCCAAACTCGCTGACAGCATCAATCAAAGAAGTCTTGGAGCATAATGTGATGTGCACACACAAACACTGGCACATACAAATGCACACTGATGATGAGCTCCCCTCAAAAACGATTTATTTGTTTTGAAGAACAACTTCTTTTATTGTACGCAGGGATGATGATGATTTGCTTTTCAGGAGTTAATTTTTTACGGCTGACACAGGCAGGGAGCGCTGCTGATGAAGGCCGCCCCGCTGCTACCACTCATCACTCAATCAAACACAAAGTATCAACAAAATGAATCATGGATTCTCGCATCTGGAACAAATGCAGAAAAACTGACCTTTTGAGGAACTCTTTGAGTCTTGATGACGACTTTCAATTGATCACTAGATGCTTTGCCATGAGCCATAACCTTTACCTTAGCCCAGTCCAGTCAAGTGGCATCTACTCAAGAGCCTTTGCATTTACATGGGGCATTAAATTAAAACTCAAGACACCAAAATCATATTAGTCAAAAATCGTGCACATAAAAAGAATAATTTACTAAACATACTGGTTCTTTGACTGAAAATTTTAACTGCAAAAGTTAAACAGAACAGGTCCATACAGGATGCCATATCCTAATGTGGTGCCAACATACACTTGTGGTCAAAAGTTTTTGAAACACATTACTGCCCATGATACATGCACCATGGGCAGTAATGTCACCGGTAAATTTGAGCCCTGTCTCCGGGGTGGAACGACTGCACAGCATACATCTGTAATGACTTTAAAAAAATAAGAATTGGATGCACATGTTTGGATTTTCTCTGATCCACACAGGGTCAAAAGTATACACAATAATATTTGGTTAAATGTGCCTTACCAGGTTGCACCTTCACCAGATGCTTTTGGAGCCATCACAAGCTGCTGCATAATTCTGACTGGATATTTGTAGGGACGTGATGATGCCAGAAATGTAATGATCGGTACCAGTACCATTAGAATTACATGATTCTTCATACCTGGTTGATTATCGAATGCTCTTAAACATAAACTGCATTATTAAAAACTTTCTGAATCTTTAAATAAAAGGAACAGTAGTACAGAACTGACAGAACAAAGACTGAAATGCTAGGATGGTTACTGAGTAGCCTACTAATGTTACTATGGAGTATAATGTTGGTTACATTAGGTTAGCTTTAGCATTTGTATAACATTAGCCATTTGAAACATTTTAGCCCCGGGAACAAAACTGATTTCATACCAGCTTTTAAAACAAAATGGTAATGTATCCTCTTTGGACTACATATATGTGTGTTTTTGAAATATTCCAGTCTGAAGCCAAATCCGGGCCTTTAATAGTGTAAAATAGAGAATATGAATGTTGCTAGTTAAATAAACTCACTTTTCTGAAGTGCATCGATTTGAAATTCAGTCCTTCAGTTCCAACGCAAACATCTTCCCCCTTGGAGGGCTCTCTGCCCCAGGATGAAGAACAACACCTTGTACAGTTCAGAGAGTGTTTACTTAACACCAGTTTCTCCTGGTCCTTCCTGACTCTCATTAATATTCTAGGAAACAAATTGCCTTATTTTCCCTGCTGCGTCCGTGGGGGGATATTGATATGGACCTGGGGAAGTCTGCATGTCAACTCACTGCTGAATAATGTGACCCCTCGGTCTCATTTCCATAACAAACACACACTCACAAATACACACACATACTCATGCCAAACACAAATAACTAAACCCTTTATAATGTCATGTTATGATCTTCGGTAAATCACAACACCATGTGTATATCCAGCGTGACCAGACGGGCTGTGTGTGTGCTGCAGAGCCAAAGTGATTACCAAGGAATACATGAAAGCCATATACAAAAGCATGCGTGAAGCATGCATAGAGATAAATAATGTGTCTGTGTATACACACACTGCCTGGGGCACATAGATATAAGATGTTGCAATATATGAAGCCTGCAGCAGACAAAGCACACCGATTTTTAAATTAAAAGACAGGGCGCATACATCCTCCCACACACATCCTCCATTACATTAAGATGTATTTATTTTACTTTCTTTTACTTATCTTTATTATTCGTACTCTGCTGTGTTTGAATAGATTTAAATGACTTTAGCTGAAGAATCACATTTCCAAGAATTCAAAAGGGTCATGATCCCACACATAAGCGAAGATTTTCCATAAAACTTCCAAATCTACTTTGACATATTTTGCTGCACATATAATTTTTCTGCTATGAGCTGTTTAAAAAAGGTATGTCTGTCATTATGACACAACCAAACGAGTGCCAGTAGGAGCTTGTCAGTATTAAAATGTCTTTGATGTTTGTAAGCTCTATGATCTGTCTATTACACTAGATGCAAAATATGGTGTTAAATTATGTACTGTGGTTGCAGGAAGCAACTTCATACCAAAGCAGGTTTCACTCGTATCAGAACTCAAAGACGGTGCTGTCATTAAAATGGCGTTTTGCATAAGGCTACAGTTCAACAACAGCGATCTTGATCGAGTATGATGTACTTCCACAGCCAGGGCCACTCAAGATCCTCTTCAATAACAGCGCCTCTGGTGTTCAAATATGCGTGACCTTATTTCAAACTGGATCTGGACCACTTTTAGTTACAATTAGTGATTACTTTCAGCTTAAAAACATATCAGTTATGGTTACAACTAACTGCTTCCTTGCATCTATAACTATTAGATTACTATTTAAGCAAGTATCCACTACTTTTTGATACTTCTCCATTTAATTGCTAATGTTTAGTGCCCAGCTGTTTATCCATTGTTTAGCTAGCAATTGAACTGCTAGCTATACTATTAGCTAATAATTCTAAACATGTCATAAAAA
Source organism: Pterophyllum scalare (assembly GCA_024447675.2). NCBI lineage: Eukaryota > Metazoa > Chordata > Actinopteri > Cichliformes > Cichlidae > Pterophyllum > Pterophyllum scalare. The sequence goes on along the minus strand of JAMQGT020001289.1, from coordinate 34,691 downwards.
TTTTTAGCAAACCACATAATTCATTACTGTGACAGACTGGTGACCTGTCCTGCCTCTCTCCCTATGGCAGTTGGAATAGGCTCTAGCCCCATGGATGGATAGATGGTTAGACGGATGGATGGACAGATGGTTGGATGGATGGACGGATGGATGGATGGATAGATGGACAGATGGATAGAAGGATAGATGGACAGACAGATGGATGGACGGACGAACTGGACAGATGGACGGACGGACAGATGGACGGATAGATGGATGATGGACGAACAGACGGACGGACGGATGGATGATGGACGAACAGACGGACGGACGGATGATGGATTGACGGACAGACGGACGGACGGATGATGGATAGATGGACGGATGGACAGACGATGGACAGATGGACGGATGGACGGACGGACGGACGGATGGACGGTGGATAGATGGACAGATGGACGGTGGATAGATGGACGGATGGAAGGACATACTTTTAGCAAGCTTTTCGGGTAATTCTCTCACTTTTTGACCATCACTTAAAGTCATGTGAAAAAGAAAGTACACCCTGATTCAATTAAACGGTTTTCCATATTAGGACATAATTAAAAAAGAAAGAAAGAAAAAACATAGTCTTTACTAGGTTCTAAAACTGGTTTACTACAACCTCAGATAAGCAATGATACATGAGGCATTTGTGCTGATAGCACTATGCGTTTTTGCCAAACATCTTCCAATTGGCAACTATCTTGTTTGCAGCATGTGAATAATCTTTCTCAGATTGTTTGGAAATGGTCTTACAGGCCTTCTTAGACTGATGGTCAGCAGCAGTTGGTTCTGTAAGATGTCTGTCTTCTTTGGCATCATGTTAACACAAACCTGAATGCTCAGGACCAGCAAACTGCCGAAACGTCTGCTTTTAAGGAGGTGCTCACACTTGCTGATGATCAGTTAATTAGGTGCATTTGATTTGCATGACCTGGCTCATACTAGCCCTATTAATTCCTATTGAAGAGGTAAGGGTGGACTTAGTTTTTCACAAACTAAATAAGCAATGGCACGGTGTAATAGGTCATGCGTTGCGGTTAATCTGAGGTTGTATTTACCCAATTCAAAGACCTGCTATTTCTATTGCTTATCTTTTACTTAACTTTGGTGTCTTCTCAAAACATAAATTGCAATTTATGCTTATGCATTGCTATTTATGCTTTTTTTTTTCAAATTAATTGAGCTACCTTCCTTCTGCAGAGGTATCCCCTGGGGTACTTATCTTGGACAATGACTCCATGTCAGGTTCTTTTGCTAAAATCCCCAAACTTGACCTTTGGCCTCCCTGACATGGGAGATCAAAGCAAACAGGGTTTCTTCATTGGGAATCAATACACTTAAAAATTATAATTACTATGACTGACGTTTCTTTTACTCAAGCCGCATGTTAACTCTGAGGACTGCGTGCATCCTATTTATCACTGCCGAATGTTTAAAACAGCCAGGAAATGAAATTATCCTACTGATATTTTTACAATTTGCAACTCGCAGATGGACCAGTTGGGTATTTTAAATAATTTATGTACTTGCTAAAAATTAATTAGCCAAATGCAGCAAGTCCTTTATGGAACAGACAGGGAAGAGGATAGTATGATAAGCATGGAGACACAGAGAGATACGCTCTCAGAGAAGCTCACACACTTCATAATGCCATCACTTAAAAATACACACCAGAAAGAAAAAAAAAAACATAACTGGCTTAGACCATGTGTGGACACAATCTAAAACGCACACACTTCCTCACAGTTAGAGGATAAACAGTGCCACCTTGTTTTAGTCTAAGGCTACTGCACGTGAATGCCACTAACCTTTACATAAGCATCACCAGCACACACACACAAAACTTCACAAACAAACATACACACTTCCCCTTTTCCATCCACTGGTACTAATCAACTCATTTTTCTTCTCCTCTCTCATCACTGCTGTGTGTGTGTGTGTGTGCGTTTGTGCGTGTGTGTGGGGGGGGGTACCAGTCTATTGAGATGCTTTTGTGCTGTTGTCATTTATCTTACGACTGCCCCCCTCTTCTCCGTATTCTCCCTCTCACGCTATTCTTCATTCTTTCTTTGAACGAGAGATGCATAATTCAGAAGGAGTGCACAGCATCCTGACAGTAGTATGGTAACCCAATCATCTCTTTCTCACTCTCACACACACACACACACACACACACACACACACACACACACAACTTCTGACTCACACACAGGCGCACTTTCTTCTCTAAAGTACAGACGATTTTAGAGATCTGCTCTTTCTTTCTTTTTTTTTTAAACACTTAAATCTGAATCAAAGAGAATAAACCTCCCACGTTCAGTGTCTCGCCTTGACTGCAGAAAATGAAAGCCTGCACTACCTGACGATCTGACTCTGTGTATACATTTGGGATCAGTGCCGTAGCTGAAAGTATGCAAACTGCAGCATTCGGTCAACTGATGAAACAAAAATAAATACTTCCTCCGCGTGGCTCCTGACTGTGCATTTGTACATCTGGGCTTCTTTTTCAGTTTCTGAATTTCAAGCAGCTGAGGTGTGAATATTCCTGTGCCAGAGCCTTTGCAGTGGCATCATTTCCCGTCCACGTATGAATTAGAGGCTGTTCATCAAAGAGCGGAAGAGCATGTGTAGAGAATGAGTTTCTCCACGGCTGTAAAAGTGTGATGAATATTGACAGTGCGCAGGTATGGTGGGATGAATGAGCAGAGATTTGGCTCTCGATAGCCACGACATCACGTTAGGAATGGCAATCAATCAGAAGCAAACGGTTGGAAAGTCATTCTGCTCTTTTTAAACCAGCCAGCAGGTAAATGTAATTAGTAACAATTTTAACTATAAAGATCAGTGATGCTGAAGTTGTAGCTGCTGCTGGATAATCGGATATATAAAGCATATCAGTGGATATCATCAATCTGTCATATTTAGTTGATTCCGGGAGGCATATTAATGAAAAACAGAGAGAACTCACACTGAGCTATTAGCTTCAGCTTTAAGGGAAAAGAGCATTGTATGTATTATTAGAAATGCTGGATTATGGGGGATAATGCAGAGTCATTTATGAGGCTGGCTGCCGGTAGGGCTGTGCATTAAATCTGAGCACTGAAAACTGAAAATTAAGTAATTTCACCATTTTCTATATTTAATATTGAGGCTTTGGGGACTGATATATTAAATTTAAGGTTTTATCATGTTCTTAAAAGGTGCACCTGAGGAGACCAATGCCGTTGGGGAGGGATGTCCCTGGTCTTCTGCGATGCTTAGGTGGGTGGGATGTGTCACATGTATGTATCGCAACCATGTGAATTCAAGGACCCGAGAGCACCGAGACATGATCAGTCTGCATAACCTGCGGTTTGCTGATCTGTGTATACAGGCTACATATGACATACATGCCGTAGGTCCATAATTTGTTGGACAAAGAGGTTGGTTTTTGTAGCATTGTCTCAGTACACCACATTGGATTTTAAATCAAACAATCAATATTTTATTAAAGAGAAGAGTTTCAGCTTCAGTTCAAGGGGGTTTACAAAAATTGTGTGTTAACTGTGTAGGAATTGCAGCCATTTGTATACACAGAGGCTCTGATTTAATGAGACAAGCATTTTCATGGCCAGGTGAAGCTTGTTCCCTTATTATTGCGTGACAAATGAAGCAGACAAAATATCTGAAGTTGATTCAATGTGCTGAATTTGTAATTTATAGCTTCTCTCCGTAATTTCAAATATGAGGCCCAAAGAGGCATCTGTGTGCATGAGGTAGGCCATCATTAGGCTGAAAATATCACTATCACAGGGAGCGCTGAAACTTTAGGAAAGGCTAAATCCACAACCTGGTACATTGTTAAAAAGTATGAATGCTCTGACCAGCTCAACACCACCAGACAAGAAATGATAAGTGCATTAAATGTAACACAAAGCCATTTTCCCGGTGTCTAGAGTGCAGATTTTCCCTTTAAATCACACCTAACATCAAGCAGGGATCCGCATACTCACACACATCTCGCAGAGATATACTTGTGCGCTCAAGCGTAGACCAAAAACTAATCCAACTGTTCGATACTGTACACACTTCACCTGCTTGCAGCCACATATTCTCAGGGCAGCGCGGGAGCCATCGGAGGAATGTTTAGCTTGTGTTATTTAAACAAGTAGAAAATTGGTTGTATTACCAGTGAGAGCAGGGCTAATCCTGCTTCTATTCCAGCCTCAATCTATACAGCACATGTACCAGATGTGGGGGATTACCACTCACACACACACACACACACACACATACCTGGCTATGGGCCTGCAGACACAAACAGGGAGAAATGACTGCACACACGAGCAGTATGTAAGATCAGAAAAGCAACCATAAAGGCGTCCAAAGTGACGCATACAGTCTCCCACTCACAAACCAAAGCACTCGATGCTTAATTGAAACTGTCAGGCCTGTGGTAAAAGACTCCTTAAAAATAATGAATCATATACAGAGACATCGCTGCTTGACCCTCTAAATGTTTCTGTTTGAAGAGATGCCAGTAGTTCCAAATGGCAGCTTGTGCTTTCACATTGAACATAATGTCTCTTTGATGCTTCTGACAGACTGATCTAAATGCTAGCGCACCAAAGTAATTCCTTCGGTCTGTTGGTGCAGCGATCTAAGCATCTGCATTCATGCAAATTTAGCAAATGCTGACCCAGTTCCCACACTTCAGACACTGCAATTCCACAATATATTAAAAAAAGGCAAACTGGAAGACCAGAACAGCAGAGCCCCCACCCCTTCTAGTGTTAGAGAGGACACGCCTCACCTCCAGTACTGGTACAAGGTTCTTCTAATACTATGTAAAACCTCAGAGTAATAAAAAAATTAAAAACAACTAATGAAACCTATTTCTCAAGGGAAGAAATTTTATTCCTGACAACACATACCCCCACAGTCACCCTGTAGAAAAAGTACTGTAGAAAACCTACACAAAAGTGCAGTGCAGGTTAGATGGTCTCTTTATCGTTTGTGTTTTCTGGGCTGTAAGAAAAATAAGCTGAAACATGTTTAGTCTTTCAGGAGACTGGTGTTTATGATTTTAAACTGTCCATCAGAGATGATGGAGGTTTCCTTTGCAGTGAAACATAGAAAGGGATAAGCCTTTGATTTGCTTTGATTGTTAAGATGTGGAGCTCAGGTTGACTGGGTGTCCTCACAGGCTCTCAGGGGGGGCATCGCAAAATGAGGCCCTGAACCCAAGGTGGGAGAGATAGAGTTGCTATTCGAGTAACAGGGTGGAGATCTGTGGATTTACTTTATGGTTTCCTTTATGGAACTTTGGGAGAATGAGTGTTTCCAGAAGCAAAATAATTGCATTTAAAGGATGATGATTTTGCAGAAAACAGCTGCTTTAAAAATAACTTTCCTGTCTCAAATAAACAACTCTTAGAAAGAAGACCCATCACCAAATGTGCAAGTCAGGATAACATTACAGCTCCATTTCATAATAGAAAACCCTTCAGCTGACATCTTATTACCTCCTGCAAAACTATCTTTGCCCTAATCTGGAGGCCTTCCTCTAAAATGTTATTCAAATACTTTTAGTCTCCCCTGGGTTTGTAAAGATACAAAACATATTCCAGCAAAAATACAGTATGTTTTCAATATTGAAATTAAATCAAAACAAGGCAACCATGTTGTTTATATTTGAGCAATGTTGCTGAGCAGTAGGTATGGCTTTAATATTGCTCAATGATGAGTCATAGTCTGTACTATTCATGGCCATGAGTCATCCCTGACCAACAATGCTCAGCCCATCAGAAGTTGGCATAACAGGCTAATCAATAAGGCCTGCAGCCTAGAACTGATGTTACTATAAACAGACTGGCTCTGGAAATATGGGATCCCCCAGTTTCTCACCATCAGCTACTGCCAGCTGTTCAGTGACCTAAGTCAGTTGCTAGATATGAGGAAACCCAACTTTCTCCATTTCATGCATACAATACGATCACATGATTAGACTAAGCCAATCAGGCAAGAGAAAGAGGCTGTGTATCATTGGCATATATTATTAGCAGCCATGCTGTTTACTCTCCACTTCAGATAAATATAGCCAAAGTGTACAAAGGATACTAAACATACAGGAATATGAATATTTTGTTGCACATCTTTGAACAGTAAAGAACACATATGGCTCAACTCCTTGTGGTTTTACAGTCTATAGACCAGAAAGGTAGAACCTCACGGACAGAGGCCGGGACGGACGGACAGTGTCGGCATTATCCTCCTGCTTTATGTTGTGTGGGAGGATAAAAAGCTTGAGGCTAATAAAGGTTAAAAACAGTTAAGTAAAAGTCAGGATAAATGGGTCACGCTGATCTTCCTCTTACTGCCTCCTCTGCCTTTTAATATCATCTCTCCCTCTTCAGTCTTGCGCACAATGTGAAGAGGAATCATCAGAAGAGGGCAGTTATTTCAAAAACTTCACACAGGAAGGTGAAAAGGCCACATGGAACTAATTTCTCTGCTGGTGGAGTAGTTTTCTTCTCTCCGGGGCGTGATGTTAATATCATTTCCAGCACAGACACTGATGGCCATCTTTAATGTTTCTGGCCCTGGTCAGAGCTCAGACAGGTTTGACATCTTTCAGAAAAATATAGGATTACTTTGAGCAGTGTGATTAGAATGAGGCATAAGGTGAGGAGACTTGAACTGTACAGCAAACACAGCATTCAACAAGAGAGGAAACTTATTTCCAAACTCTATCGCGGGTGATTTCAGAGTGTGGTTTATCTTCTCTCTTATGCCACAAGATTCACTTCCACTCACATGGACCTCAACAGCTGCACATGCAGAAATAAGGAGACAAGCACACAAGGCAGCTGCCACATGTTGTAAGCACAGGTAAAAACTTGCCCTCTTATGATTGGTCACTTATAATGCAATCAAATGCACACATAATCACTAAGTGAAAGCTTGAGTTAAACTGAGGCATGCAGGATTTAACGTCTTGTGCTGGTGTCCACTTGCGTGGGTCTGGAAAGCTCTGCGGTGCACTTACAGTCTGCCAACGCGCTACCATGCTGGGACACTGTGGCAGCATCAGGAGCTGGCGTGTTGTATTGCGCTTGTGACAGAGTGCAAAGGGTCAAATGGGAAGTTTCTGATGTTGTGTTCAGTCTGAAGTAAAAAAAACAAACAATGTAAAAGCATTTCCCCTCTCTCTTAGCAGCTGTTGCAGTCATAGTGATGGAGCACATGTGGTCCAACTGGGAGCGTAGTCACTGCTAAACACACACGTGCACAAAAGCGAGACACCAGCTGATGTACTGCAGTGCTGGCCACATCATTATTTAAGCACACTCATAAAAGGAGAGGGCAAACTCTTCATATATCACACATGCCAGAAAGGCTGGGAGAGAGATGGAGGGATGTGGGAGAGGAGGAGGGGGGAGGGAGGGAGTGGGAGACGAGGGAGCAAAAGAGCGAGGGAGGTGGGTGACGAAGGAGCTCCGGGCCTCGTATTTCTTATGTCGGCAACACCAATATCGCACCGGCTTGTTCATCATTCCCGCAGCGCAAACACATCAGCGGTGGTTACACTGGTGCTGTTTCGCATCTGTGGATGCGGCGCACTGACAAACATGCAGGCTCTCACACTTTCACCCAAAAACATGCGAGCTCCCCTGGTGCACACAAAGTCATAACCCTTATTTCCCCCCTCATAAATGTGCATAAACACACATTCCTACACAAATACAGAAACGGCTCTCTTCCCCAAAAGTCAGAGCCTGAATCAAATAATCAGCTTTCTTCTCCCTGCGGCCATCGCAAGGCCAGCTGCTCCATCCAACTCCACCTCCTCATCCACCCTCCCTCCCTCCTTCCTCTCGGGATCTGACAGAGAAATAGAAGTGAGTGATTAACTCTGAGCTGTGAGGCTGGCGCCCTCTCACCTGTGGCTCTCTCCTCTACAGGCTGCTCCTCCCTCCACCTCCTCCCCCTCTTTCCATCTGCCTTCCCTCAACATCAGACTTTCCTACAATACGTCACCTCTTTCTTTCTACCCGTCGCCCTCCTCATTGTGCAAGCGCAGCTTTAAAATGCTCAGGATGAGTTAAAGGAAAATCCGCATAAGTCAGAAAAACCAGGTTTCCATTTAAACAAAAGGTACCACTCCTCAGGGGATGTTCCACCTCAGAGCTTGCCTGTATAGATAATGAACATTCACATTAATGACACTTACTTCCTGTTTCCATGGAGAGCCGACATTGCTCACAGCCTGAATGTGTTTCGGGGGGCTCACCTGCAGGTTTTTTCCTTACAGCCATCAACATACATGTTCCTACCACATCTTATTAGATAGTTACCAACTTAACATCAAAGTCTGAAGAGGAAAAGTGAAGTTACATCCCTGCATGCCTCACAAGTGCAACACACCAGCTGACAACTCTTTCTGGAAAATATTTCCAAAGATACACACATATACACACAAGTGCATTACAAACATATGGGATGTTTTACTGTTCTTAGTCTTATTTACTGATTTTTATCAGCATCCAATATGATTATCCTCAGTGAAGGAACCTGAAATGCACTCAACCACTTCACACAGCTGTTTACAGCGTTGTCAGCCAAAAAGGTTTCCACGTAACTGTCTGCGTAGAGGTTCACAGCCTGTCTTTCTGACTATTAATGCCCATTAATCCCTGTTAATGACTGAGTCGGTTTTTGTCCTGCATAGATTTTATTTTATTTTTTTTGGCACTCCAGAAACAGCCCCAAAGAAAAACTGCCAACACCAAAATGATAAAAAACTGAGAACTAAAATAACAAATACATATCCAGATGTGTTGAAAAGCAATTACTAAATAAATGTTGAACCACTACAACTGTTGCGGTCATGTGAAAAAGTACGTTTCCAGAGGACTCTGCAGTGCCATGAAAACACTCTTTATAGCACCCACTGGAATTAAGAGGTTAAGTAGCAGCCAGGTGACCGTGCAATGCTCAGAGACGCTGCAAAACTCCCGAGAGCTACAGCTCAGACTCTACAGGCCTCAGTTAGCATGTTAAATGTTAAGGTTTATGACCGCACAATTAGAAAAGACTGAACAAGTGCAGTTTGTTTGGAAGGGTTGCCAGGTCAAAGCCTCTTCTCTTTAAAGAAAACACAGCAGCATGGCTTCAGTTTGGAAAGTTACAAGACTTCTGGAACAATGTCCTTTGGACAGACAACACCAAAGTGTCTCTGCAGTCCTCAAGGACATTCTCAGTGCTCATTATCAAATTTGAGAGATAGCACAGAAACTTAGTGTACTGCCTTATCTGGAAGTGAGAGCAGATATAGAAGAGGGGATAAAATGCTCATCCACTTCAGAAGTGGCTGACCATAACTACTGTAACCTATGCGTATTTCTTTTCTCTTTGATATGGAGCGTTTCTATAAATGGAGCCATAGTTTATACTTGTTGCATGAGGACATAACAACAAACACAAAGTGTAGTGTATATCACTCCATTCCATACGTCCTTCCCGCCTCAGATGTAGGCGGGCTAATAATCAGAGTGGCCTATTCAGGCGCATTACAGCCCGCAGCGCTCCATTCATTAGGCCAATCAGATAGGTGATGAGGTTGAGAGGCAGGAAAAATGAATGATAACAATAAGGGTGTGCGCGTTTTGCGCAGGAAAGTGTGATTAGAATGGACACAGATGTGGTTTCAGCTGTGTAACTGCAGCATGAATCATTAAATATTTAACCTAAATGAGCCGGATTTTGGAATTTGCAAGCATTTATCCTCTAGGTGCCGTGGAAGCACACACCACTGCACACAAACACATTCAACCTCGGACGTACGCACGCACGTCCGGGAGTGTGACTTTGTGCTGATTTGAGTTATTAGCCGTTAGAGAGAGCTGAGGGAAACACACACACCACGCTTTCACACACCCTCAGACAGCATGCACACATTACAGTATATACACTGCTCTGGGGCGGTGCCATCTAGGAAAACAGATGGCGCGAGGCTGGTAAGGTCAGAGAGCAGATTTGCTGTAAACAAGTTGATCTATAATAGATCATTAGCTGGATGTGAGTAGTTGCTCTGCAGGCTGCTGTGCCAAAAAAAAAAAAAAAAAAATCAGCACTAACTGCTAAATCCAGTACTGACAGCAAACACGGCACAAGCTGCAGCTTCACAACAATATCGCCGTGACTCAATCTGAATGTGTCTGTTTATTTTGCATCAGCTAGATTACATGCATCGTTTCAAAGACTGAACATGGCACAGATCAGCTCTTCAGTCACAGTGATTACATGCATCTGTCATTAGAAAAAGAGTCCAACAAGCACTGTGCCATTCTGGCCCCCTCAGGCTCTTCCCTGCCAGACCACAGAAGGCACGGGAAAGTCAGACTGCAGTCCGATCGCCTCGCTCTGTTAGAAACTAATGGGTGGTGTGATGGTGACATAGAGGGCAACACAGAATCAGTATGATTACCAGCGGGAGAAGAGTCAGAGAAGGAGCATCTAATGCTGTTGATGACCGAGCGTATTCTTGACGGGTCACACAAACTCGCGCAAAGAAAAACAGAAATGGGCCTTATCCTCGCTGAATCCCAGTCTCTGTGCTTCAGTGAACTGACAAATCACTTTGGAGAGGTGCCATTATTCAAAGTCGAAAGGTAGAGCTATGGATCATCTAAAGAAATTAAAATTCGAAAGTGCGACTTGCATGCAGTTAAATGAAAAGCAGACAGGCACAGCGAGAATTATTTCTCTTTAAGCCTCCATTGAGTTCCCTCATGGTAATTGCAATCAAGCCAACTTTGGTAAAAGTGTGTGAGAGTGTGCATGAGTGTGTGTGTGTGTGGGGGGGGGGGTGCGCGCGTGTGTGTAGGGGGTATTGTTAATTGAATATAATCAGATGAAGAGCTGTTGTGGCGCTCACATGGGAGGGTTGAATCAAGGTCGAGGCTGATGAGATATGATCAAATCAGCTCAAGTGACCGAATCCCGTCGGGCAACCCGCTAATGTCTGATCTGATCTGCAGGCAACAGTCTGTCACGGAGATAATCTAACTTTAATCGATACCCTGCATGTTTACGGAAGATTGATTAAATAAACGTATCACTGCAGTTCACAAGAATGCATAATAAATACACAGTCGATAAAGTTAGAAAACGGGAAAAAAAAAACAACCACCTTCTCTCCATGGAATTCATTAGCTCTGCAGGAAATCCTATCTTTAGGAAGCTTATCGTAAAAAGGCATCTCAGCCTGCTTATTTAAAATGTAATTACTGAGTAACTACAACAAAAGTAGGAAAAAGTTGTTTCTACCTAGGATGCAGCCTGATTACAGTGGTCAATATTAAGACCCCAATTATTTGCTAAATTTCTTTATATATTAACTATATAGTAATTCCTCAGTGTAGTGGTTAACACACATGTTTGGCAAGTGAAAGGTCGCCGGTTCAAATCCTTCAGGGTTGCACTACACCATCCGGCGTTTTTAGATTGGGTACCTGCTGCTGACACGAGAAGACCAGGACTCAGTCTGCTGGCTCCTCAGCAGTGCACATACAAATCTCTAAACCTGAGATTCCTCTCATACTGAGCAGGTGAGACTAAATTGTCAAATGACACATTCCCTATTAATGTTGCAGCTCTGAGCGAGAGTCAAAAGGGTTCCACAACAAAAGACAAAGCAAAGCATCACTGCAAACAGTCATTTTAGCTTCATTATCCTGCTGAAAGCTAAACTTGTCCTTGAAAATAAAATCTGGTTAAATCGTCCAGCCCTGCAAGTAATTCACATTCCACTAGGGCTGCAACAAGTCATCAAGTAACTTGAATAACTTGATTATAAAAAAAAAAAATCCTTGATGCAAATCTTTTTCCTTCCTAATGCCTTTAATCCACCATGTATGCAGTTTAACGTGCTGCCAGAGTCTGTCCACACACACGCACAGGGCGAAGAGACCATATGTATATTTCAAGGCTTTAGTAGCATTATTTTTACAGATTTAGATTAATATATTAATATTAATATAAATAAACTATTATATTAATGAAATTGCATTATATTGTTTTCCTCCGCAGGCCAGTAAAACTATACATGTGTGAGTAAAACTCTGAGCCACTGACCCTGTGCTGTAAGGTTGGACACCGAATTATGATTAGGCTGGAAGCTGGTTAATCTTTTGGGGCGGTTTAGCCAGCGGCTATCCAAGCTATGCTCGTGTGTAAACACCGGAGTCAAGCGAATCCATCCCACAAGTCTGAACTCAAAAGGTAACAAAGTCAAAACTGAGTTGGAAGTCTTCATATCCAAAGGGCATCTCTGACAGAGTTTGTTTTGTGACTTTAAAATAATGAATTGGGGTGCTTATTGTCAGAAAATAGATAGATAATATTTATAAAGAATGCATGATTAGTCCACCACCACCACCACCACCAGTATGCAATTTATTTTAAGACAATCAAATTTAAAATGCTCAACATATTTGGAGTCCCCCAGGCTCCAACCATGACGGCAGCCTCAAGAAATAAATGTTCTTTTTGGGAAAATAGGCAAAAATCAATTAAGCCGACAGCAGAAGGACCACAATGGCTACGGGAGAACCGCAACTATACGTGCATGACTTCTAATTAATATTCAAATGTGTGAGGCAGGCATGGTGTTGAACACACTCTTGCCTTCACAGGTAAAGCATGTGCGGATCATGATTAGGAAGTGGAGGGGGTATAGATCATGATTAGGCGCGCACGCATGTGACATTTTCTAATCAGTGCACTTGAACCTCATGCTCCTGTTCATCACCGGCCATTCACACAGCGCGCAGAGTTATGCGACTATTCAGATGCCAATCAAAACGCGGCTCGCCGCGGCGGCGAGTGCGGGGAGCGGAGGTGAGGGAGCGAGATGTCACCGAGCGTCAAAGGCTAATCAGTACGTCTGCGCCTCGCAATCATGTCCCATTCACTAAACTTTTTCTCCAGCGGGTTAGCACGTTTTAAGTAAAGCCTTATTGTCGCCTGTCAGAGGCGCTGACATCTGACATGTAATAAATGACTTCAGGCAAATCTCCCGACACGATTTACAAGGAGAGTTCTCCTGGAGCCGGGGGAAAAATAAAATCGACAGCAGAATTATTTGATTTTATTGTGAGTTTTGAGTTCTGAAGTTCAAAAGGTCACAGCTCCACGTCCTCATTTAGCCTTTACACTGACGCTCTATTGATTTTAATTTGCATAACGCAGGCTTAAAAATGTCTCCAGGATCTCCGGGCACAATTGTGTTAAACACATTTCCCTTACTGTTTCCTCAATATTCCAAGTTTTGAAACATTAATATGCAAGTTTAGAGACGTTTTGATTGTTATTGAGGTTTTGGCATCTGTTCTTAAAATTCTTAATGTAACCAAGATGATTTTGAACAATGAGCGTCACTGGGTCACATACTGTTTCATCAGCATATGGAAAAATATTCACTTTCATTCACTTGAATGGATCGGTCGGTTATCTGCTGCGTCTTCAGCACCACTCGGGCGCTTGAACCTTTCACCCCACGGTACAGTGGATTACAACGCCGCCGTTTTGAACAGCAGCCCGGCCACGATATTCTGGAGGGCTGCTTTAACAGATACCTGCAGCAGATGGAGAATGATTAATATGCCACTATAACAAGCTCAAATATCAGAATGACGACTACCAGCTGCATTCAAGGCCCATCTGCAGGAGCAAGAGATGCACGGGAAAAAAGACGATTATAATGTTGCTGTGCTTACACTCACTTTATCAGATGTACCTTGCTAGTACCAGGTTGGACCCCCATCTGCTTCAAGGTTCTGCATATCTCGGCTGTAACGAGTGGTTGTTCGAGTCGCTGTTACTTTCCTATCAGCTCATCAGTCTGGCCATTCTCCTCTGATAAATCCCTTTTCTTCCCTGTTCTGATGCTCGGTGTGAACTTCAGCAGGAGTGTCAAACATAAGGCCCGAAGGCCAGAATCGGCCCAGCAAAGACTCCAATCTGGCCCACTGGACGGCTTTGGAAAATGTGAAGGAGGGACTACATTTTGGAATATTTAACTGTATTTTCATAACTTTTACAGCTTTTTCTACAGATAAAGACTTCCTCCATGGCCATTCTATGCCAAAGTAATTAAGTAACAGTTTCTGTGAATAAACAAAAACTCTGTTTTACAATTTCAGGATAGTCTGGGCAATGAGCTACCAGATCTTTTTCTGTCATTTTTACACATTAATGTAGTGCTGACAGATTTCTTCATCCATCCATCTTCTTCCACTTATCCTGTTCAGGGTCACGGTGGGCGCAGGAGCCTTTCCCAGCTGCCATAGGGTGAGAGGCAGGGTAAAAAAAACTTATTACTGACCTGCACTGCTTTTACTTTTAATTCTCAGGGAATAAATGTATTTAAACACCTTTACACATACAGAAAGTGGAGTTTCACTGGTCCATTGCACTTAAGATCAAAGTGGGATGTATGTGGCCCATGAAGTAATATGTGTTCAACATGCATTAGGTTACTGCAAAAGTGAGTGATTAGATCTTTGCAAGAACAAGCAGTTGAACAAGTGGTACACTTCTGAGCATATACATCTCCCCTCAAACACAGCCATCATGAATAAGGATGTTTTTTGGGGGGTTTTTTTGCTCAGTACACTTTTAGCAGAAAAAAACTTTCACCGCCTTCCAGTGATTGGCTTCGAGATGAGACCCTGACCAACAGTTGGCTGACTTCAGCACACATCTGTTTAACTTAAAGAATGACACGTATAAATCTTTCCTTCCACGGTGCCCAGTTAAATAAGCTCATTATTCAAACACGTCATTTTGTCTCTGAAGCACATCACTCATCACCACAGACATACTTTAAATATCATAACACGTTTCCATGTGACCGAGTCATTTTTCTAGCAGCGGATCCTCCGTGATGACATGTAAGCAGAAGAGATGGATGATGGGATACGGCCTCGCAATCAAGCAGTTGACATTTCGGAGGGAGATCAGCCGGGACGTGCACCCTTACATTTACATTCAGGCATCCAGAGAGGGGTACTGGAGGTTCGCTCATGCCTTGTAGGCGCAGTAATTAAATTGGGCTAATTAAAGCGAGATGGAGGAAATAACTCCAGTTTTTTCTTTTTCTTTTTTTAAAAGTTTAATTTCCTGTGAAATTACATTTTTTTATTTGCTAACATGAAATGAAAGGTTGGGGATTTTTTGTTTTTTAATTTAAATATGTATTTCCCTCTAAAGCTAGCCCCGTGTGGATTAACTTGTAGGTGCTCGTACACAGAATGAGGAGTGACAGTCCACTTATGAGAAAATGTTATGCTCCCTGAGTTTAATTCCCATTCTGCGGGAGATCGGCAAGACAAGAGAGAATGCTCACACATGTTGGACATTCATATTTAAGGTGCACGCGGGCGAAGGAGACGAATGATTGGACATGGCTTTCTAATGAAAGCATCTGTACAGAGTATCACATCGCACACGGCAGCATCCCAAACTTAATACAAAAAACAGAAACGTCACCAGTGAGCACAGATACGGCATGAATACACAGGAGAGCTCACAAACTCAAAGCCTGTATATAGCTTGCACTCTAACAGCATGCTGGCACTGGACAGCCTGCCTGACAGCTCCTGTGTGCCAGAGACATACAGCGCTAATGGTCACAACTAATGCAGGACCTCAGAGGACTGGGAATAAAAGAAAAAGACAGTTCCAGGAGGTGGAAATGGGCAAGTGTGTAGCGCAGTAAAGCATTTTGTCTGCTAATAACATGGAGGGCGGATGGAAGGCAAAATTGGAAAGGGAAGGAAAACGGGTTTTTCATGCTTAGAGGAATTTTTGATTTCAACTGTTTGAGCGTAACAAACAGTTTTGTTTGTCCAGTGGTCAAAAAACACGAGGTAGCGCAGACTCACTGACTTTACTACGAGCAGAAAGAATCGAAATGTTCGCTTGTTTTAGTTTTCGGTTTTAGGAATCGGATCTTCTTTTAAATGTGGAAAGACAGACTTCCTCAGTGAGGGAATCAGACACTCTTCTCCCTCACCACAGCAATCATGCTTCAGTTCACCTCACTGTTAACGACACTGCTAAAAATTCACAATTCGGCGACTTTTCGTTCCCCATTAACAACTTCTTTTACAAAAATTCCTAGTGCAAAGTCCATGGACGGTACTGCTCTGCAGAAGAGGCCAGCTTCCTCTCTGTTGGCTTACTTCAGCAAGTGAGAGAACAGCAAGCAGAAGCCAGACGGAGGCTGAGCACTGCTGCTTCTACGGCGTCTGATCATGCTGCATGGACAGTCATCATCTGAATGAAGTGCTCCGATTCCCATTTTTGAAAGCATCCCGACTTCATTTTTAATGCCTAACACTGCTGCACAGTACTTTACAGTTCAGCATCAGAGGGTGACAAATTAAAGGGCTGACATGTGGTGACTGTCAGAGCTACAGCATGTGATTAAAATCTTTTTTATACTAATCAAACTATTCAGCGAGTCCTTTTGTCGTGTGTCGTATGAAAGCTTTCGGTATCTTATCCTTTATGAGTTTTGCCTTTCCATATTTGCCCATCTGACACCCAAAATGTCAGAAAATAAGATTGTTAAAGGGTTTAAAACATAATCAGTAGATGAGAAATCATAATGCAATATACACCAGTTATGAATATCCAGTATATTCAGTGAATGCTGAAAGGTCTCTGCTGCCTTGTGACATATTTCCAGTGTTACAATGTAGCATGTTAGGGTACAGAAAGACTGGCAACATGTTGCAATCAATCTGAGTCAGCCTGCACCGATAACAGCAACTAATTTGTGATCCGTTTCTTCACATTAGGGGACTCGAATCAATGGTCGCCAACTGGTTGTATTCTGGTTGTATTCCTATGTAAGAGCACCTACGTCGCGTAGCAGTTAAACCACCGTGCTGCACCAACTACGCCACTATTTGTGGAGGAGTTTCTGTATTTCTGTTTCAGATCTCTCGCCCTATGACAGCTGGGATAGGCTGGCGGGGGAAACGCTACCAACAGGCACTTGCTATGCAATGAGATAAAGTCAGTAAACTTAGAGGTATATGGCTACACACTATCAGCTTGTTTTTGATAATGCAAAAGCACACTGATTAGTTACTTTTCTCAGTAGGTCAAGCTGTAATAACATGATCAGTTTTTAACGGCGGTAAGGTTGTGATGTACTATTAAATATAGCATTATCCAACACCGTATATATCGTTATATCCCACAAATGCAAGTTTGTTCCATGTGTAAAAAAGATGCAAAAGTGGACTGCTACACATCAAGAGGGGTAAATTACACAAATCAGTTTCTAAACAGTGACTTATCTAAAACAGCATGACCAAAGAGAGCAGATACGACTTGAGTCTGGCCACTTGTCCTCAACATTAACAAAATAAAGGGGCAGTCGACAGGTCAATGACTAGCCCCGCCCACCATGCTTCCAGCTGTCATCTGAGAGCTGAAGGGCACACAGGCCCCTCCATTACACCGCCACAGTAAAGGGTCAAAGAAGAGGAGAGCATAATTTGACTGAACCGTGACCTCTTTATACTGTGATCTTTTGTCTCTGTGACTGTGTACTGTGTATATGTGGTCACACCTAAGCAAACACCCCATGGCCTTCCCCACATTCATCAAATTTATATTAATATTCATGAGGAGGCTGGTGGCCGGTATCTCGAGTTGGGGGGCTAATGAACACAGAGGGTTCTTGTGTGTGTGTGTGTGTGTGTGTGCGTGCATGTCGAAGATGCAGGGGGCAGAACTGTAATCAAATCACAGCCGCCCCTTCATCTCCGCCCTCATCAACCACCAGTGGCACTCCTTCCATAAATGCTAACATGCTACGTTATGCTCGCCTGTGGTTCGGCCCAGACGGCGGGGATGCCATAGATGTGTGTGCTTGACTGTGCTTTTAAGTGTGTGTGTGTGTGTGTGATGAATAATAGTCAGGGGGCTCGCACAGATAAAGAGGTCTGGACTCACGGGTAAGCTAACCACTAGGCGTACAAATAGCAAACCATTATCTCTCATTAGCATCCGCAGCTAACACAAGGCCCATGCTGTGCAGTGGAGGGCCCTCACAATGGGACCACTCTTGTATGATTGATGGTGAAACAGCACCGGCCACAATAACAGAACAAAAAAAAAATTAAAATAAAGCACTAAAGATAGAATCTGCAAGGCTGCAGCGAGGTAATAAAAATGTAGACAAACAAAAGGAAGTCAGACTAATCACGAATGCCAGGCACGGCTCATTAATCTACGAGAGCCGACACTGTTTGGGAGCCCGGAGATAAGTCGGATGACTGGCACGTTGTGAAGATCACGCACGCTCGTCCTATTCCGTCTGCTATCTTTTCATCAGCAGCAAAAACAAAAGGATAAAATGAGAAGCGAGATGAAAGGAGGAAGGGCGTTTAGAGAATTGGGTGAAAGCTGGGAGTAGTAAAGAAACAAAAAGGTAAACTAGGACAGTTCCTGCACGGTGCGGGTTCGAGTGAAGTGTTTGCTCAGCGCAGACAGAAAAACAGAGAGCTGATGTCGGGTTAGCATGTTGTTGAAAGGATCTGATCGAATGCCAGATTTCAGTTATGCCACTCCATCACCGCTCTTTCCATGCTGAGAAAAGGCTGGCTCGGGGTGGAAAATGAGTCATTATAATCTACGACTCACCTTCTTGTGCACAAATAAGACGCCGATCTTATGATTAGAATTCCATCATCCTAGAAAATGAAGCTTTTGTTCCCTGATTGCAAAAATATGTCTCCCTCCACTAAAGGTTCCCACTGAGTTTACACATCTATTATTTAGTCCTGTCCCCTTTTCCACAAGGAGTATTTTGCCAGACGTGCAGGAGTACACGCACACACACACACACACACACACACACACTATTGCTCATGCAACTTAAAACACCAACTGTTATTGCGTGGTACGAGGTCGGCTGAATATTCCATTTCCATTTCATTTGGCATTTTTTGCTGACTAAGTGTTGGTAATTCATCATTCATCTGGACCCAGGGCTTATGAATATGGATTCTGGGCCATTTATTAGCACATCTTAGGAATGCATTATGAGAAATTAGCAAAGGGAATGAAATTTTCTCCTCACTGGAAATTGTGCCACCGTGCGTCTTTGTGTTTGCGCGTGAATGCAGAACAACTCTCGACCAATCTTCTGTGTAGTTGCATCAGTGCGACCCAGTACTTCAGTACAAATGAAGCTGACAGCTATAATGTTAAAGAACCACGTGAAAGGGGGAAGAATTAAGTTCACTTTCATACCGCGCAGGAGTAAACTGCAATCCAACACAATCCAAAGCAGAAAACTAATTTTGTCACGTCGGGGTTCTTTTTAGCTGGTTTAGACTCTCATAACCAGTGGATTCACAAATACTTTGTTTACTGGGCTTTCTGTCATCCTGCCAGGCTGGAGACTTTAGTGGGGAGTCCAAACAAATCCTCGCCAAGGCACTTAGAATGACAGATCCTCTGCTGTAATATACTGTCTCTCATGTCAGGTAAGAACAATCAAGAAGTGGCTTTCTATTAGTGCCGAGACTCATTTTGTGAGACGCCGCTGTCAATCAGACGTCACGGAGAGCAGATGAAAGGGATAGCGCGTAACCGTTTGAGCCGTGATAAACGCAATGCAAAAAAATATACCAAAGCAAAGCAATCTTTTTCTGTGGTTCCAGGGCTTGAGTTAAAACCTATCCACTCCTTTCTCACCTTGTCTCTGTCGTCCACTAGATCACTCAGCAGGTCATCCATGTCCAGGATGCCTCCCTCCACATACTCCAAGTGGTGGGTCTGCATGGGAGTCTCTCCACGCTGTGAAGGAAAAGACACCAGTTAGAAAACATTATGGCTGGCCTATCAACATATCAATATTGAACTGCGCTTATTTTGATACATTTAGGACAGAGCCTATACTGCGATCTATTATCCCTAAATCCTTGAGTCATGTGTAGTTAAACCAAAAAACAGCCACAACCACCAATCGGATGTTTAATGAACCGATTAGCTCCCAATCTAGTTCAAATTTTTAGCTGTTCATACTGCCCTGAAAAACAGTTGGAACAAAGACCACCACTGCTATTTATTTGGCCTATGAGAAGCATGAGAAATTGGCAGTTACAATATTACAAAAGTTCCCCTCCAATGTGATGGAGAAACACACCAATCAGACGCAACATTTAAACTGCTGACAGGTGAAGCAGATAACAATGCACGCCCTCCAAGTGCAGGTTATTTTGACGTGTACCACCCATCTGAACCATCTCGCAAACCGCTACATTCCTTAATGGGAACGCCACTCCCTGACGGCAAGTGCCGTGCCCCAAATCTTCTTCAGAATACTCAGAGTAACACAACAAAGAGCCTCTCGCTTTGATCTGGCCTCCGAGCTCCCCGGAAACAGAACAATAGGCCTCTCCAGAGCACGCTTAAAACCACTTCCTAGTGCCCAAACTGGAAACCAGCATCTACATTCCTGGCTAAATCCCACTGACCTTAGAGCGACTTTATTCCTTGCACTTATTTTTCCTGTTTATACGTTAGCACTTTTAACCTAACACACACACACACACAAACACACACACTCCCATGGGTGCACTGGGGGAAACTCCGGGTTCAGTATCTTGTCCAAGGACACTTCGCCATGCTCACTACAAGACTTGGAGATTGAACTACCGACCTTCCAGTTATTAGACAACCAGCCCTACCTCCCGAGCCACAGCTGCTCCTAAGCAACACGTTAATTTAATAGCACAGAAAATTGTAATTATAATCAGATCTTCCCATTTCTTAATAATAGCAGTGTGACAGACTATTAACGCACACAGTTGGTAGCATTACATCATGGTTTTAAAGAGATTAGTCTACTTAATAAAGCAGTTTTCCACTCAAAGCGTTTAGATTTCACCGACATTCAAACCATTTTCTGTTTTTTTGATATCCTCATTATGATGCAGTTAACATAGTGCTCATTATTCTGCTTTGGCTGCAGCAGTGTTGCTTCAACTTCATTTCTTTGGATTTTTCTAGTTTTATACTTTGCTCTACCTTTGCAAAATATGCCCCTGTGCTAACAGTGAACCTGTTCACAGTGCAGAGGCAACGTCTCAACAGTTGACGGCTGTTCTGGCAGCATTGGGGTATCCTAATAAGCATTAGGCAGGTGCTTCTGATGCTGTCACTGATCTATATAGGTTTATTTTTAGGCAGCATGTGAAAAATGGCCTCTGTTTCAGAGCTAAGTAAGAACGTTGTACCCGTAAGTAACAGGTTATAAAACTGTAACAAAACTGAGAAGCAAACATGTAAAGCGAGTGAGTGAGTGAGTAAATTAAGTCGAGTTCATTTATAAAACAGTGACATGTAGGGACAAAGCAGTGTACAAAAAAATAAATAAAAGCTAGGAATAATCACTTCAGTGGAGTCTTTTTTTTTTTTTTTAAATAAAACCAACCAGCCAATCAAAACGTAACTTACCCAGCCCAGATTCCTCTCATTGACTGAATACTTGTTGGACTATGTGGTGCTGCCCCATTACCCCATCTGATCTGTACTGTCATTTACACCATTCAGTGAACGGAGGAAAAAGTAACAGATGTGATTTTTTTTTTTTTTACACTCACAGTTATACAGGATGTCGAGATTCCAGTATAAAATCCTTGGTTTTTATTTGCACTGCCTTCAATCCACCTTCTAACGTACATTATTATGAAATGTTTGACATAAGCACCACAGTCGGGCTTTGGAAACATTAGTTACAGCTTCAATATAAAGTATGCTAAAATAAAATAACAAATTTTGGCCATTTCATCTCACTATGAAGGCTATTTTTATAGCAACAAATGTGACATAACACTGACAGTAACAGCAACATAATAACCATGAAGTCAGACACCGCAGCAGATTTTCCTGTTTGCTGGGTGGGTACGGTATCGTTCAGACGTGTCACCGGGTTATCGGAGTAGAGTTTGTGCAGAAGCATGCGAGAGCGTGGCAACGGTAAGGGCTTTTTCCAGTTTTGCCGCTCCATGGGGAGCGGTAGGCACATTCCAGGCCAGTTTCACGATTCCAATGAACAAGTCAGAGTGAGCACACCCTCACAGAGAGGAAACTACACAGAGTTCATCAACAAAGACAACACGGACTTCTGACTATGCCACAAATCTGAAATCTGCGAGCTGTTTACACAACTCAATCAATGGAGAAGTACACGAACAATGGCATCTTCCCCTTTTCGTGACCCTGCGTGCACGTACACACAGTCTGCTGTGGTGCTGCTTTGCTTTGCAAGTTTGTTTTTTTTGGTTGTTTGTTTCCTGTAGGATGATGGTGAAATGCACAAATTAAAAAAACTAAACTAAAGTACCAGAGGAAGCAGTTCCATCCTTGTGGACGGGTTAAATTTAGCTCCGCTGAATGTGTATCTGGGGTTTGTTTTCCACAGTTTCTATTAGAAGCAATTTGTAGGCTAAGAAAATAAATCTTTGACGAGCCTTATCGTTCCTAACAATGTGTGCAGTAGGAAATGGCTTATTAGGAACTGCCCATACCAATAAGCAATCTGTCCCGAGCAACACAAGACTGCATTACAAGCTAAAGCACCGACTATAGGCGAGAAGCTTTGGAGGATGGAATGAGTTTGGCTCAGACCCAGTGAGCAGCTTCTGCTGTATCACTGAGCCCTGTCGTCAGTGAGCTCGCTCTTGCTCGGCTGCGCCCGAATGTGAATTACGAGGCAGAGAGAGAGAGAGAGGAGACAAAAAATAAGAGGGCGTCTTCCTCGCACAATGGGCCAAGTCCATTCCCTTAAACAAATGGTTGGGAGAGTGTGAGAGCGTAATCACACGAATAAAGCCTCTCTTTCTTTAGAAGTGTCAGTACAAGTGGAGAAAATAACAACCAGCACATAAGTTTTTCAAAATTAAAATCTTTAACATTTGTTGTCATTGAAGTTGTGCTGACAGAACAAATTCGATTTTAAGTACAGAAACAAAGCAGAGAGCTCTGAAGGTCTGAACTGCTTTGCTGCAGCTAATATTTAAATAAAAAGCTGCGTGCCCTCTACTAAGGTCTGTCAGGAGTTACTGGCTTGGCGCACAGTGAACTGGATCCTAAATAGTGCCTGAACTGTCTTTATTCAGTTGCGTATTCCCAAACAATGCCGCACCACTTGGTACACATCAGGGTCCATCAGGTTGTACACGAGGCTTAATGGGGGCGTCAAAGGCACAGAGTACAGGTGCACTAGAAACCAAAAGTAATCTGAAAAGAAGTTGCGTGAAGAGGCCCATCGCTACCCTGCCCATGCTCTGGGAATAAGAAGAATGTGTCTGCCCGTACACCTGCACATGCATGGAATGTGTGCTCCGAGCAAACAAGAAAACAGGATAATAAGAACAAGCAAGTTGTGAGCTCGGGCTACAAGTCTTTAACTAATGATTCCTAAAATTATACACAGCGCGTCTCTGATCATGTGGTGCGGCTTCTTTTGATAATGTTTACTACAGGATCGCACAAGCTCCGCCAAAGCCAGACAAACCAGTCGAACCTGAAAAACTGACTGCATTCTTCTGCTAATGTTTATGTGCAGGCAGTGTGTGTGTGTGTGTGTGTGTGTGTGTGCCAGCAGCAAAGGAAAGGAAGGGCAGTCATTGGTCCTTTCGCGATGACATCACATCAGCACACACCTTGATGAAATAAGAGGCGCAAGTGTGATTTTTTTCAGGGAAAACAACTCATTGGAATCACCGGGTTAGTGCACGAGAACGACCAAGTGTTAATGAGCATCACAGCGAGCGGAGCTTAAGCGCACCTGGCACCCACGGGAGGGCCCTGAGAAGCGCTTTCCACTCAGCCCAGTGATGAAAAGGGATGAGTGGATGACACTTCAGAGGAAAAGTAATCTTTAGGGAGGAAAGAGGGCAATAAAAAAAGGAGTTCTTCTGAAGTCCCTCATTGTCAATCCCTGCTAAATCCACTCACTCTTCTCAAGAAATTAAAAAAAACAAAAGGAATTGGGAGTCAGTCAGTCAACAGCAGAGGGGAATTACCGTGACAGTTAGAAAAGTAAATTCCCCGCAAATTACACCATTAAGTCCCCCATCATTTAAAGAGATATCCCCCCCCCCCCACGCTCTCCACCTCCACTCTGGTGAGCAAATACGACACCACTCGAGTGCGGTGAAGCACTGGGCCGATTAGTGAAGCTAAATTCAGTGAGGTGGCGGCAGCGGTGGTGGTGAAGGGGGGTGTGTGTGGGGGGGGCTATTTCACACTTTGATCCTCAGAAGAATGTGTAATTACAAAGCTGCAGGAGCACGGCGTGGATTTAGCCGTGACCAGAAAGAAGAAGAAGAAGAAGAAGAAGAAGAAGAAGAAGAAGAAGTGCGTTTTAATGAACATGTTGATGAGGAGCTGTCTTCGAGTCGGATCCACCGATGCGCGTGAGAGGAGAGAGAAAGCTGAGAAGACCTCTCTCCTCGGAGAATGAGGACGGCGGGAAATAGAGATAACTTAGCAGTCGCCTACATTCAGCTGTTATCAGGAAAACACCAGAAATAAATTTGTGCATATGGTTATGTACGCTATAAATTTCATTCAGCCAGGCATCATCGACTGTTTTTAGTGCTGCCAACAATCATTCACCTGACATTAGATATCCCAAATGCACACACACACACACCTGTGCACACACACACACACACACACACACACACACACACATACAGCTATATAAATATTTTGACCTCTTAGTGAAGCAACTGGCTACAATTCAGGAGTAACTGGGAATTCCAGTGTGAAAAATACTGTACCAGTGCCTTTTTGAGGATTATCCATTAAATCCGGTTATTAAGGAAGAGTAGCGCAAAATACTTTTTAAAATGATTTCACATTTTATTTCATTATTTTTAATACATCTGATCAACAGTGAGATTAAAGTAAAAGCTCGTGGGTTTGTTTTTTTTTTGTCAAGCCCTTTACCCAAAAATGTTTCCAACCATTTCAATCCTGCGTGTTTTCTAAAACTGCGGCGCTTACACGAGAGACTTTGCATCAAAATTCATCTAAATTACCACCGCAATAACAATTTGTTTGTTTGTTTGCTTATATATTGCTTATAAATGCTCTATTTATTTTCTCCCGCCCGATATCCCGATATATTCTCGGTGCAAGTGGGGTGGGGGGTGGGGGGGTGGGGTAGCACTTTCATGTCTCAGTAAGTGACAACTGCTGAAGAATCACATCTGCTTTTTAATGTCACGACGTCTGGGACATCCAACTTTAAAGTCACACGCACCAGCACCAGCATGCACCTGTCCTGCTTGAGTGCCCTTGAGCTTAAGGCAGAAACACAACGTCATCCGCACTGTGCGGAGCTTTTATTTTTTTTTCCCCCCTTCACGGATCAGTTGCACTAACTGGTTGACTTCCCCAAAACTGTTTCTGACACACCTACCAACCCACACTGGACAGGTCCTCTGCCTCCTACTTGTGAAGAGGACAGACTGCTTTCAGCCTGTTTAAAGAGCTGTCAGCAAAGGCTAGGTATACGGGCTGTAATCAGAACTGAAGCTGCTCAGACAGACCTCGAGACAGAGAGAGACAGCTACAGTACCTGGCTGCTTCCCCTGAGAATTCGCAACACATGAAGTCTGCATGCACCCCCCCCCCGGCTAAAGGCCCATCCCAGTACCAGTAATCGAGAAAAGCAGAACGCTGTTATCGAGACTGTTCAACACTGCACCATCCCAGTTTACAGTCACGACTTTAATAAATGGCTGCAGGGTTTAAACACAGATTCAGATCCTATTTGCGGCAGTGGGGCCTGAGGGGGGGCTGTGGACATACAGGTGCGCACGCCGCGACAGGAGACACACACACAGATTGAACCATTAAATCACACCGTTTATAAGTTTACTCTCTGAGAATTATCTTATTTGCCGAGTGCTTTGTGGCAAATAAACAACTCGTGATCACAACCAGCCGCTTCTCTCCAACTGCACCACCTTGACTGCAGTCCTCGGTCTGCACTGCAGCTTCACTGAGCTCAATAATAGCAGCCCCTGAGTGGGCTCTCCGCCTACTGCAGGTTCTGGGTAGAGCAGCTCTCCAGCTCACAGTGGACCTTCAGAGCAGCTGCGGCTCAAAAAGTGTAAGGTCTTTATCTTTCAGATGTTTTATCAGTATACTGGCAGTTTGCACGCTCCAATTTTATAGATCACACTGTTTTCTCTACAGTAAGACAGGAAAGCGACTGGAAACTGACGATTGGTAAGGCCGACATGCCTTTAATGCAATACACAGTGAGCGTGTGTAGAATCCAGTTCACCCTGCACATGGTCATAAACAAACACGCACGCACGCACGCACGTACACACACACACACACACACACACACACACACACACACAGTGATTAAACCTGGGTTTTTGACACCGTCCCTGCTGTCAGCGGTGCGGCCGCTGACAGCAGGGACGAGCGGGGAAATGTGCGGTTAATGTGGGTGCTAAGTGGATGCTGCTGGCAGGAGCAGCCGCCTCATCTGGTCAGATCTGCTCGGCCCTCTCTGGCAGCTACAGACCTGGACTGTCCTCGAGATGAGCTGCCTCTATTAAGAGAAGGGGAGACTGCTAAGTCAGCGTCTCACAACAGCTCCTAATTAACATGCTTTGTGAAAAGCAATCAAGGCCCGGGTGCCTTTTAATAACAGAGTCACAGTTTAACCCACTGCGGCTTGTGCACCGCAGCGCATCTCAGTGAGAATCAGCAGTGACTGCTGGGCAGAGCGGGCATGGCTGTGGCTGTCAGTGAAGCAGACAGCTCAGGGGACGCTGAGTGAGATGAGCTCCTGTGTGTGTGTGTGTGTGTGTGTGTGTGTGTGTTCGTGTGGCTGTTTTCATGTTTGTGTGCGCCTCTTCACTAAGAGGAAGCAATCCATCGAGTCATCCAAGCCACCCAATCTGTCCTTCCATCCCTGCTTCCATGGCTTCTCGAATCCCCACATGGCAGCCTCTTGCCTCGCCTGTGGGGGCGGGAGGGTGCGTGGGCAGGCTGGAGGAGGGGGGGACCGATAAGAGCAGGGCCTGTCACCAATCCTAATCCCCAATCACTCACAGGACAAAGCCCCCTGTCCACCACGCACCTTCCCAACTGTGGCCGCATTGAGGACATCAAACATAAACTTCCACCTGCCCGCTGAGATACCAGAGCTTAAACAGGAAGCCATTGTAAAGGTAGACAGCGGCGGCGGCCAGCACCACTCACATCCTCGATGAGATGAAACACACATAAGGCACGCTATCACGCAAGGACAGCACGCACCTAAGCTGCTGATTAATAAAAAGGTCAGTTCAGCAGAATGATTAATGTTCAAGTGATTACAACAGGGAGCAGAACGCTGGGGGTTTGCGTCTTTGTGTGCACGTGAACACTGGAACACAAGTCCCAATAAAACAATACTCTGTGGATTCCTAACCATTAGCTACCCAGCAATGGAGTGAGTGCATAAACTTTACCAGAGAAACATTAAATTGGCCGCAGTATTTTTGACCCGTCCAAGCTGGATGGTTCCTGGATAAAGTTTCAGGAGATGTTTGGCACAGTGGACACCCTGAACTCGATGACAGGAATATTCTTGAGTGGCCCTGCAGGATGCTTAACTAGTCTGTGGTCCAGACCTTTGCACTACAGCCGATCATGCTCAAATGCAAAAAGACAATGCCACGTTTCCACAAACTGCTGGGTGGAGGACATTAGGACATACTTTAAATTGAACCAAACGAGACACAGAACTGCGGCCTCAGGGGACCACGGTCACAGTCATGAGGGAAATTGGTTCATGTATTCAAGGAGGCGTGTAATCAGTGATGTTTGTTTGTCAATGAGATCACACACACAACAAAAAAAGTGCAAAGTCAAATCTCATGAAACTCCAGCCTAGAGTGGTGGAGAATGAGAAAAAGCCATCATACCTTCCTCAAAACTGCTTTAATAGGCTGATGCACTCTTATCTTATTTTTATCTATTTATGTATTTATTTGGGGAGAGCAGTACGCTCTTTTTCTCTCGGCTGGTCTGCAACAATGTTTAAGTGGGTGCTGTGTGTCAAAGCAGCATCCACAAGAATGCCAGGAGCCCAAGTTTCCCAGCAGAGGACTGCACTGTAACGAGATTGTTATTCACGTCCCCCGATACCGAGGTTTAATGTCCCGGCTGAGACATGTGGTTGCACTATGCAACACCAGTAGTACAATAGCACCCATATTATAAATAGCAAGCTTCTTCAAAACACTTTAAACATGTACAAATCCCACAGTACGCTAACAGGACCGGGTATCCCTCAAATAGATTTAAACTTTTAACTTACAATAACATTTCTACTTGCTTGGCATAAAGAAGTTACAAAACCTAAATTCTGCTCAACTGTCTGTAATGCAATTAATGGGTCCCCCCCCCGGCCCCCCGCGTTATTTAAGCTCGTAGCTATGGTTAGCTCTGATACCGAAGACGTCATAACCTGTGAATGAGCAGTGTCACGTGACCCACACCTGAGCCGAGCCGCGAGCGCTGCCTGTCAGAAAAAGTGGAGAAGAAAAGCGGAGTGAAACTGTGTGTTATGTGAGCACCGTGTTCACGGAGAACAGCGTTTACCTGCTCCAAAATCCTGCCGTACCTCCGCGTGGCTTGCTCGCTTAAATCCCGGACCGTCCACCCAGCTTTGCAGGGAACCACCACCGAGGTGTCCCCGAAAGTTACCGTCACTTTCATACTGGCAACAAGTTAAAAAAAAAAATGTTCGAAATAGTTGTGAAAGTATTCCCAAGTATCAATAATCTCTCGACCCGGAGCTTCTCCCTGTGTCACAGGCGGACGGAGTGGCACCTGTACGTCGAAAGTGGCGCAACAGGTGTCTCAGGTCTGGATGAAATCACCGTAAAGTCGCTTATCCGAGGTCACCTAAATACAGCGGCGTATAAAACTTCGGAAGACATCTTAGTGTGTGAGATAAACTGAAGAAAAAGCTGTCATTACAGTCGCCGGGTTAGACTTTCTGTCATGGTGCGCTGTCCGCCGATACACCCAAACAAAACAAACCGAGACAGGAACCCGGAAGAAATCACAGCGACTCTGGCGCTCCGGGGAACTACAGTCCCACCTCTGCACTGGCTTCGTTAATGCTCATATATGAGTTAACTCTACATTTACCATAGGCTGGTGTATAGAGAATATGAATGAGCAGTCAAAAACAACAGAGTGGAGGCAACTTTGACATTAAGTAGGCTGTACATCAATCTTTCTATGATACTTGAAACTCACTTGTGGCAATACAGACTGTGTGAAGTCAATGGGACATTTTTATCTCAAAAATAGCTGCCGAACAACTATATCTCTATAAAAGTACCAAATCATATTATACTTATCGTAGCATGTGTATGTTTCTATGTTCCTTATCTCCTCCTAGACGGGTGGACCAATCTTGATGAAGCTTTGCATAAACGACGCCCAGGGCGCTATGAGTGTCCACAGCTATATTCCAACCCCACGATCGTATATATTTGTACATTTGACAGTTCAGTTGAGCGCAATATAATGTGTCATAGCAATAGTTGCTAGATACCTAAGAAACCTATGAGCTGCCTATAAAATATATGCTTAATTAGACTTCCAAACAGTACATAGAATATATCCATGCATCCATGTATTGTTTTTTTCTGCTTATCCAGTTCAGGGTAGTGGTGGGCCTTCAGCCTATCCAAGCTGTCACTGGCTTGGAGGTAAGGTGCGCCTCAGACAGGTTGGCAGTGGCGTTGCTGCAGAGCTTTAAATGGATGAATGGATGGCTACATTTTAATGAAAATCATCAACTTCTCACAACCTAATGTAATCCAAGCATACTTTATTCATACTTCATTTTTATACTTATTCGGTTCTTGTTGACATTTTCAAATGATAATTTTGCATCATGTTTATTATTGAGTTCATTGGTGGTGGTTCTGTACTGGACTTTTATTTACTAAGAAGTGTTCCTAATATTTTGCTCACCCCATTAACATATATTTCCTACCTGCCATATTCTGTGGGTGGTTGGATAGACAGAAAAACTATGAAGTAAACCATCAATGTGTGTTTGCAGAGAAATATATCAGCTCCTTCCCTACACACACACACACACACACACACACAGTACACCACCTCACCTCTACTCACACTCTTATTCCCTAACTGTTATTGTCTGTCATTTTATGTCATTAGGTGTGCTGTGAAATTGCCTTTATGGATATTAATGGCCACTGACACGCTCCTGTGCCTTATTCCCCCCGTACTGTTTGGTTCTGCTCTGGGGAATTTTCTCCGCATCAAGTCTGAAAGCCACCACAGCAGATGAATTCATAATTGGGACAAGCAATTATTTCCACCGCCTGTGTAATTCAGCCGAAATGTACGGGACGGAACAATGAAAGGATGACAGACTCTTTTGCTTCTTGTTTCATCACATGATAAACAAGGTGAATTTGGATGGTTGGGGGAGCAGAGAGTGAGAGCCCAGGGATAGAAAGCAAACAGATTGGAAAAAAAAGAGGAAGAAAGAGAGAATCTCCAATTAGTAAATCCCTCAATTCCCTCAATAGCTGCACATGTCCGTAATCCCTGGGCTCTGATTTTTGAGGCAGAACATCATTTCACGCCTGGTTTAGCACTGTGTTTTCACAGGTACTGAGAGTATATGATGCTGGTTGTGTTCCCCAGCTGCGGACTCACCAGTCAGTAGAAACTTGAAAACACATGTTCCACTGCTAACTGCAGCCATCCTCAGTCGGGGCATGCCTGTCTCCATACGGGTCTGTTAAGGACTGAGGGCAGGGCGAGATTAATCAAAAGAAGGTTGTTATTTCTGTATTCGGAGATGCGGCTCTGTTCTGTGAAGGGCACACAGAGATGACATTGATTAAAAGGAAAAGGAGGAGATGGAGCGGAGGGGTGGGTTGCAAAGTGGTTTGCAGGTGTGCAGCAACTGTAGGCAGACTTAAAGCAGCCTAGATGCGATATATGATACACAAGTCAAGTTCAAGTCAAGTTTCCTTTATTAGTCATTGTACACAATGTACACAATATGTGTATGGCGTGAACTGATCTAAAGCTGATACGGGCCGGCATTGAGATGTTATGCCAGGATTGTGGCTAAGCTTGACTTTGTGGTTTACCTCAGCTAACACTATTCTCATTACCAACACTATGCTTATTGCTGGCGCAATAAAATATTAATCAGTTATTATTTGTAAGTTTTGTTGCACTTTCCCAAAGGGGAGACAGCATACGGCCTCACCTGTAACTCTGCCTGACGGTTGTACTGAACATGAACTTCTCTTTTTTGTCAAACCCTCCCCGTGTCCACGATGCAGTTCTTCCGCTTTAAAAATGTCCCAAAAGCAGTGGATGATTGTACTGTCGTCTGCAAGTGACAGCGCAATTAAAATAAAATAAAATAAAAATCCCCACAACACACGATAAGCAAACAATGCATGTCCTTTATGGCGTTTACTGCACAGAAAAGCTTCTCTCTTTGTTCAAGGTGGTTCCCATGTTTCTGCGCACTTCCTCTAAATTTAAAAAAGAAGAAGAAGAAAATGGCATACACGCGATGGAAGCCTCAAACATTCAGCGTTGTATTACAAAAAGCACGCGGTGAGAACTTTCAAAAATTGGATCTATTCCCACACGAGGAAGATGGGAGCAGCCGTGTGACCCGAGAGTAAGACGGGTTTGACAGCAATGTCACTCTGCGGTGTTTGCACGGCATTAGTGCCGCCAGTTCTTTGGCTCTGCGATGTCACTTCCTCTATGAACAGAGTAGGATGCTCTGAGCACACCCTCACCTGTGGTGCTTTAGAGCAAGATGCCAAAAGCAAGCAGCAATTTAAAAGCTTAATTTTTGAGCTGAAACTCTGTTGCAAGTGTATATTGTACACCTTTGAATGTCCTATCAAATCTTCTCTCTTTTTTTTTAGTCTTTTTCAATCCTTTCCTCATCTGGTGGTTAGGCTTGCTTAGCTGAAGTGCCGGTCATCAATAAAAGCCAAGTGATGGTTTTTGTTGTTTTGTTCGTTTCTCTGAGTGCAATTTACAGGGTTGGGTTGTCCGGGTCGATACACATGTTGATTTGCTTTCAGTCTTCAAGCAGTGGCCCTTTTCTAAAGAGCAAAATTGACATGTTCTCAGCGGCAGTGCCACCACCCCTGTGTTTTAGCTCAGTGTGAGACTGGAGCCGGTCAATAGTTGAGACTTGCTTCACTTCCTGCTGCGCTGCTTACAATTACAGGCCCTGAATCGTTGGCAAGGATTACTCATAAAAACCTGCTATGGCTCTCTGTGATTGTGTGTGTGTGTGTGTTGCAGCTGCACAAGTAGGGCATGAGAGATAGTGTTTGCAGTCACAAAATGTGACTTTCATTCAGGATGAGGATTTCATTTCAGACCGCAGGTATAATATTCACGCTGCAAAATTGCATTTCTTTTGTGTGCCCCTGCTGAAAAGGCTCCAGCCCAATAGCTAAAGTTGCAACGCCTGTGAATTACAAGTGTTGCCAGAATTGTTGTCTAGAGTAATCAGAGTTATTCAAAGCAAAACAGCTATAACCATTCACCGGGATCTATGGACACAGAGAGATCCATATTGTACTTTGGAATACATTTGGGAGGATCTTTGTTGCTGCTGGCTTCCTGTCAGGTACAGTGTATAGTGTACAGTGAAGGTACTGTATGAGGAGAAGTTTGCAGGATTTTAAATGCAAGAAGAAATTGAAGACTTTCAACCCTTAAGCAGCGTAATTAATTGATAGCATACTGTATTTCTAGCATCTACCATGTTTAACACAGGAAATAAAGAAGAATGAAGTCCACTTTGAGATGCTGGCACTCGACACGTATTTATTTGCACAGCAAAAGAAAAAGATAGAGCTGCATGTTAAAAAGGGACTGTGCCAGAAAGAAGAAAGAAGCACAAATTGTCCCGAGACAAGTCTTACAACAAAAAACACTGCTTAAGTGTATTTTATTAGTTGCATCGCTATAATTGACATCCAAGCTCATCCTGTCAGACTGCATACATGCAGCACTTGAAAGCATGCGGCTGGATTTCTTAGAAAACCTTTCCACATAGTTTTATGGTCTGTACTGCCCACACAAATGAGAAAGAGGCTTTTAGGGTTTTATTCTGCGGAGTACAGTTGAACACAATCATATCCCAAGTGAAATGTTTTCAATGTGTATGGAAATACAGAAGAATAAGACAATGTCCTTTATAGCTTATCCTTTTTTTTTAATGCAACTAAATCAGGAAGGCCTACATCTAGCAGCATATCCCAAAATCTGCTTCAATTTGAGTTGCACTCTCTGCGGACACCAGACACATCTGTGATGATAATAAAAATATCATGCAAACATCTGAAGAAACGCACTCCCGGAAAGCGTCTGACTCACTGGCGATGTGTTATGCAAGCAGTCGAGTCAGGCTTTTTGTTAATCATTTACTTTTGGAGCAACTCCATTGGCAAGAAACCAGGAGTTATTCTAGCATCACAAGCACACACACACACACACACAGAGCAGGTGTGTATGAGGAAGAAGCAAGGCTGCAGGTGATCACAGTCAGAGGCAGGATGTGAATTTGTCGATTACACCAACGCATCTGCGCATATTTTCACACAATTTCTGAAGAGGAAACATATTTTCTCACTTTTCTCTGCGAGGAAGCCACAGAGGAGAAGTCATTCCATCTCTGACTGTTGCACACACCTAATTAGGCTAATTAGAATTTTCTCAGCTGAAGCCTGGAGTTTAACAAGACACGACTCTCGCCCTTTGCACCATGCTCATTGATGGGTGAGAATGGGACTTTATATTCACCAGGCAGGTAGCACATCACACCCTCTCTCCCTCTCTCCCACATACACACATCCCTTAATGGATCGAATTAGTGCTTTGGCACATAAACCCTGTTTTCACTCGTCCCCCCCCCCCGTTCGCTCTCCGTTTTCTTCTCATTTCCTTCCCCGTTCCTTCTGTCAGAGACAGTCGCTGGGTAATTAAAATCTACACTGAGACAAAAGTAGCTTTAATATAAGTTCATTATACCGTGCCAGTCTCTGGATTCGCGGGAGAGCTTTTTTAGAAATTTGCTGCCTTGAAACCATGGCAACTGCCACATAACCTCATTTTCCGCCTAATCACAGCAAGAGAGACTGCTGAGCATTGATTTGGACAATTATGGGGGCCACATTTGCAACAAAAGCAAACACTGCAAAAGCAATGCTCAGGAAAGGTGAGGTTGGGAATGGGATTTGGGGGGGGGGGTAGTGAGACTTAAGTGCTTAAAGTGGAAATTGAAAAAAAGAGCAGAAGACAGAGGGGGGGGGCAGCATGATGGGGGCCACATATTTAAATAGTTAATGGCTCCGAAAGGGCGCAGGTTTCTCTGTCTGTAGTTTGGAAATGTCCCAGTGATGTCATTCTTTTCAGGTCGACGGACACCTAGTGGTTAGTTTACGATCATTTTTCTATTGCGCTTGACGGACCGGGTAATTTGACCAACAATACGTAACTGAATGAGTAACCAA
>JAMQGT020001288.1:0-84616 GCA_024447675.2 Pterophyllum scalare | reverse complement strand
TTCAGCATTAAACCTCTGCAGCTTCTAACTTACACTAAGAGAACTACTTTTATTTTTACAGGTTCTGGAATATTTTTTAATATGCAAATGATGTAATTAAATATTAAGTTGCACAAAGAGGGAAGTCCTGAGTTTTTGAACATTTTCTTCCACTAGAATAAAACATGTTCAGTTTTTGGCTGTAATGTCTCAGTGCATTTGTCTTACTGCATATTTAGATTATGTACAATACAAGACAAATTCATCCGCCACTCAAAATTCAGCGTAACAGAATACGTCACTCATGCAGCATACGGCCTGCAGGCTGCACTAATACACACCAAATACAGTGGCACAGATGGTGTTTCCTTTAATGCACATCATGTCTTGTGTACACCTGTGCAGTCCAATGCAGCTGTGCCATCAAGCCTACTGTGATGAAAGTGATAACTCTATATGTATTATTAAGGTCAAAGTGGGGCAGTGATGGTGGTCACATACTGGAGTATATTACACTGAAATGTCCATCCATCCATTTTCTAACACTGAGCTCAGTTGATGAGGCCAGCAGTCTAAGCAGGGAGTCCTGGGTGTGCCCCGGGTTTCCTCCCTGTTGGGCATGTCTGAAAAACCTGGGAGGCGTCTGGGTCTGAAATCATGAAACCTCCTTGGATTGTTGAGCTTAAAGCTGGACCAATAAATCTAGGGCCAAAATGTTGGTTACCTTTAATTTCCCTGATGAAATCTTCCTAAAGGGATTAATAAAGATTAGTGTGATCCAATCTTATCTAATCTAGTTGGTTTTGGAGCTTTATTCATGAGTGAAGTCATTTTTCAAAACATAAAATAATAAAAAAAAACAATTAATAGAAAACATTTGCAGCTTTTCAAAACGTAGCTTGCGATGTATTTTTTACCATCTGATCTATTTTTAGAATTAAATGTCGCAGTTTCATAGTTGAACATTTTATTAAAGAAAAAACATCTTAGTTACAACATGAATATGAATAACTAATTATATATATATTAAAATAATAAAGAATACTATTACTTTATGATTTTTTCTGTGACATGCTTCTAAACCTGACTGGAAAAACGTGATCATATTTTGATAAAACTGCTTCCATCTCGTGATGACGGGAAAGCAGAAACAGCAAAAGGTGAATAATCACAGATCAAGCCCACAGATGCTGCCTCATGCAGAGACGGATATTTGCATATTCCACTAAAATACATCCCAGCATCACTCTGACTCTTTTTGCATGAGATTACTTTCAGCTGAGGATTATAGCTCTCAAGTGAGGGCACAGGGAGATCAGACCTTACCAATTACTGAGCCACAGACCCCATAATGACACACACACACACACACACACACACACACACACACACACACACGAACAGAAGGTAGAATGTAGTGTGAGCGTCTTGTGTCTCCAAACTAGGCTGCTGATGTAACAACTCGAACATCTGTGAGCCTCGGAGCAGAAGCAGCCATATGCCACCCAAATTTCTGAGTGTGTGTGTGTGTGGGGGGGGGGTGCTGGTGTAAGTGTCTTCTATTAGAGGGGTCGATATCAGAGTGGGGGCAGTGGAGCCTCCAGGGGTCCCACCTC
The DNA here is from genome assembly GCA_024447675.2 of Pterophyllum scalare. Classification (NCBI taxonomy): domain Eukaryota; kingdom Metazoa; phylum Chordata; class Actinopteri; order Cichliformes; family Cichlidae; genus Pterophyllum; species Pterophyllum scalare. Next base: position 83,021 of record JAMQGT020001288.1, on the reverse strand, counting down.
AGATTACTCCGGTGAAGAGTGGGCAATCACTTCGGCGCAATTCAAATGACACACACACACACAAATCCTGTATGAGTGCAGCCCTATGATGTTTCCTGCCGCGCACAGCAGCGCTCACTCCATCAAGCAGTGAGTCAAGTAAGGGGTCTTTGGGATAAAATAAAAGGTTTGATGTGCGTCTGGAGCCCAGTGTGCTCTCCTGTGGTGCGCTTTTCCAGGTCTGACTGACAGCGCTGGCACACTGGTCCCAGTAAACGGCTTGGCTAATCATTACTGCCCCAAAGAGCCGCGCAGCGCGCAGTAATCACACACATTCGGGTCAATATGAGGAGTGAAACCAACAAGCACGCATAAAAGCAGACACTGCGCCCGCAGACCGCCCGGTACTGTGGAAGTTAAAGTCAAACACCCCGAGCAGAACACAGAAGCTCCGACCGGTAACCCACTTCACGCAGTCCGGGTCCGGCGCCCAGTCCGGCGCTGTTTGGCGTGCGCGTAGTTCAGCAGCCAGGCAGCAGCACCAAAACATTTCAAAGAAACGCTCAAAGCGACACGATGAGGAAGGGAACGGTTTCTCTTACCGTGCAGAGGAGGAAGAAACGAGCGAGCGCTGGAGAAATTATAAATCCTTAGTTTGTGGCCGCATTGTCGGACGGAGAAGACGGAGGAGGAGGATGACGGAGCAGGCTGCCGCTGTGAGGGAATAATCCGAATGTCAGTGACAATAAACCGGAGAGCAGAGGGAAAGGAGGAGGGGGCGCTACCACGTCCAATTAGAAACAGTGGGATTGATTGTTGCAGGAAATAAGGCTGTTAGTGTGCAGAGCAGTTACACCCAGTCGGAATGGAACTGACTGAGTGACTGAATGACTGCCGGTTTCACATTTAAATTAAAGAAATAATGGAGGAGATAAGAAGCTAATTGTGAATATGATTAAAGCCGGCGGAATCCCAAAGTTTTAATTCAGGCTAGCGCATGACGCACAGATTTCCTCCACTATGCTGCCAAAGTCCACTCTATGATGTTTAGAGCTGAGATTAGTGGCGCTAATTTCCCATATTCAAAGCTGAAACTGCCAGCCTTCGACATCTCCCTCCAGCTGCTGCCATCTAGAGTGGCTTAAAGGTAATTAAACCGCAAGAGCAGAGGTCCGCTCCCCGGCCTCTTTACCCAGATCTGTGCATAAAGCGTGTTGAGTGAAAGTCAGTTTTATGAATTAAGCTACATAATTTCATTGTTTGAATGACAAACTGTTAATACAATAAAGGATTTGGAAATCTATTGAATTCACTTTTGTGAATGAAAATTTGACTAAAATGAATCTAAAGAGTATTAAACCCCAAACATTACCCAATGGAATAACAATCTGGGTCCAAAACCACCGGCTGGAGCCCTTTTGTCTCCCTGTACCTGCATGGGTTCACTCCGGGTACTTCTTAGGTAACTGCTGGGTTAACTGGGGCTTCTTAATTGGCCGTGGGTGTGGGTGTGGCTGTGAGAGTTAATTGTTGTCTTGGATGTGTTGACAGTACCCTGGTTTCTCAGTGACTTATAAATAAAGTTGGTGTCATGAAACTGTGCGCATGTGTATTAACAGTTTACCTTGAATGTTTAAAAAGGTAAACCTAATTTTGAAGCTCTTTAAACCAGAATTACCACCGTTATAATACAGCTTATATGTCTAACTGACCACTGCAACATTCGATTGAACGGGTGCCTCTGGAGATGTTTCAGGTATGCTGAGAAACTGTGAGACTTCTTCTTGGAGGACCTTTAAACAGCCCACGTTTACACCCATTGGTACGAGAAGCATTGCACCACCTACTGAAATTACTCAGAGGAACACAAGCGTCTAAAATGGTCTCTTCTAAATAAAGCACATCCTTTTCAGATTTTTGGGTGTTGGTGGTGTGTGTGGGGTGTGGTGTTCGAGGTGTGCAGAGGCATGGTAAGATGAATGGGTGGGAAGGAACAAAATCAGGTACTTTTAATAACGGTGTCTTTTAGGGCTCTCTTTTTCTAATCTTCTTTTGTCAAACTAACATTTACTGACAAAGAGATCCACCAAGTTCATCTTTAACAATGCTTTGACATTTATGAGATTTTACATAAAAGTCATAGTCTTAAAAAAGTGGTTAAAGCTGCCAAAAATGTACATGAGAAAAGTGAATAAAACAGAAGTGACTCAGTGACTTACCTACTTTCCCCCAATGCACAGCTTAGTATACTAGTCAAAAGTTTGGACACACCTAATTCAGTGGTTTTTCATTATTTAAAAATTGTCTGCATTGTAGATTAATACTAAAGTCATCCAAACTATGAAGAAATACATATGGAATCATTTAATAAACAAAAAAGTGTTAAACAGACCAGAATATGTTTTATATTTTAGATTGTTCAAAGCGTTAGTATACAGTGAATAACCCTATTTGAGTAATGTTCTTATACATAGGATGGATGGATGAAAAACAACAGTCCATCATTACTTTAAGAAATGAAGGTCAGTCAATCCGAAACATTTCTAGAACTTTAAAAGTCTCCTCAGGTGCAGTCGCAAAGTCCATCAAACGTTATGATGAAACTGGCTCTCATCAGGACCGCCCAGGAAAGAAAGACCACGAGTTTCCTCTGCTGCACAGGATCAATTCATCAGAGTTACCGGCCTCAGAAACCACAAGTTATCAGCACCCCAGATAAGAGCCCACCTAAATGTTTCACAGAGTTCAAGTAGCACACACATCTCAACATCACCTGTTCAGAGAAGACTCCATGAATCTGGACTTTATGGTCGAATTGCTGCAAATAAGCCAATTCTAAGGAAGAACAACAAGACGAAGAGAATGACTTGGACTGAGGAACACAAAAAATGGACATTAGACCAGTGGAAATCTGTCCTTTGGTCTGAGGAGTCCAAATTTGAGGTTTTTGGTTCCAAACACCATGTCTTTGTAAGACACAGAAAAGGCGAGCGGATCGTTCCTATATGTGTAGTTCCCACCGTGAAGTATGGAGGAAGTGTGATGGTATGGGGGTGCTTTGCTGGTGAAACTGTTGGCGATTTATTCCAAAGGTACATTTAACCAGCACGGCTACCACAGCACTCTGCAGCAACATGCCATCCCATCTGGTTAGCGCTTCGTGGGACCATCATTTGTGATCTGATCTAAACCCAACTGAGATGGTTTGGGATGAGTTGGACCACAGAGTGAAGGCAAAGCAGCCAACAAGTGCCCAGCACCTCTGGGAACTCCTTCAAGACTGTTGGAAAACCATGAAGAGACCACTAGGAAAGCTGAAACTGCCAAGTACCTGCAAAGAGTAAGTAAAGTCCTGAGGAGTAAGCAGTCCCCTCACTGTCAGACTGACCCACTGGCAGGGACTAGGTCCTTTTAGTAGGTGCATACTGATAATGACAATTGCCTAAATTGTGTCAGCTAGTGCAATTCCAGCCCTCGTCTCCATATGAGAAAAGGGGGCAACACTTGAGTGAGATCAATCCTGCACATATACAGCAGTTCTACAAGTAGCCACAGACTACTTACAAGAGATGGACAAAGCTTCAGGGTCTGAAACCAAATAAGGAAGTTTGTTAAAACTACAGTCTTTATGGTGACCAGCAGGGTGTGGCTCCAAAGGTTTTCTGGTTATGTTGAAGTCTATGGGAAAATGGTCCTTTGGCTCCCTCACGCTGTGACCTCAGTAAGTGCGGTTCTTCTTTTTTTTGAAATTCTTTATTTTTCTTGTGAAGTGGCAAGAAGAAGCACAAAAACAAAAGATGGAGAAATATATCCATTTGCTATCCTTTCATTTTTACAAATTATATATAAACTTTGAAACATTTGGGAGAGACAAAAGAAGAGAATATATATTACCTTATTTGGGATATAAGAGTGGGGGATACAAGAAATTAAACAGAGCAAAGGGCAAAGGAGATAAACAAAATTCACAGGATTATTAATACAATACCTCTACAAAATCTGGCTTTAATGGTTTTATGTATCTGACCCATTTAAACCATAGATTAGTAAATTTACTTTTCTTAAGGTGGATGGAAAAAGTAATTACTTCCATTGTATAAATCTCATTAACAACATCTATCCAATCAGAGACTGGGGGGGGGGGGCTCAGGAAGCAACCAGTGTCTTGTGAGTGCTTTTTTATGAGCTGATATAAAAATGGCAAATAAGTACTTATCAGCAGATCTGGTCAGGAAATCACAATTCTCCATAAATAAATGAAAAAAACTGTAAAGGTATTTTATTATTGAGTATAGTAGTTATAATTTTGTGAATCTCTGCCCAAAATGGTTTTATTTTTGGACATTCCCAAAATATATGCCAGTGATCAGCTTCCCGACAACCACAAAGCCTCCAAGACCAAGAATGAATACGACATTTCAAATTAAACTCCCGCCACATATGAGAATTTGTACATTTCCATTTAAACTCACATAAATTTAACCATTCGTCTGTAGTTATAGTTCTATTAAGTTCAAAGTTTCCTTTATTAATCATTGTACACAATGTACACAATGAGATTACGTTCCAGAACACCCGTCCAAAAAATGACAAACAAATCGAAGAACCAGGGAGATAAGTGTCTGCGGCCTTGCAGGCCTTGCAGGCCTTGTTTGGAAACAATAACAAACACAATGGGGTGGGTGAGGAGAAAAAAATCATCTCATACTGTGCCCCAGAGGACACAATATGAGATTGAAAAAACTTCTGCATAGTAAGCACATATAGCATATAGCATGGGCGCGCTAGGGTGGGGAGGGGCGGGGATGGAAGGAGGCCAGCGGAGGCGAGTGGGTTCGGGTTACTGTGGAGCTGACCCAACTCCCCCCTCAGCTAACAGTTCCTGATAAGAGGTGGAATGTTCATCAGCAGCTTGGTCTAAGGATACCAGCTCACACAGGTCAGAAGATGGGGCAGGGGCGTAGAGCATCTGTTCACATAACATCCAGGAGAATAATGAGATATCCAGCAATCCTACGCCATCGGAGAGCCAAATTTCAGATACTACAATTGTTTTGGTACAGGTTGTCACTGATTAATTTGCTGACAGCCTTGCAGTCTTGCTGGCACCTCTCAATGGTGAAAAATCCAATCACCCAAATTTTCTTGATTCTTTCCTCACCATGCAGAAACAGACAGACACTTCTCCAAGATCTAATCCCTTCTTATTCAGCTTCAGCACCGAGTCTGAGTTTGAGTTTGTACTGCTCTGCATCCCACACAGGCAGCCTTACCAAGGCCTGAACGGCTGCACAGACTTCCCGAATTTCACGATAAGCCAGATATTCCCAAGTCCAATCAGGAGAAATCCTGGCATCAATAAGCCAAATATATATGCCACGTCCTCAATCGACAGTACAGCCAGGCACGTCATCTTCCACTCTCCACAGGAATCCATAATGTAACCAGCCAGTATGTCAGTCGGACAAGAGGAAAGAGGGTTCTCCTTTCCCCAACAGTGGTGAAAATTTGATCAATAGTGTTGAGACACCAGCTGACCAGATACATAATTTTAATTTCCAGTTCAGAAGATGTGTGAAGAGAGGCTCTAAGCACAGTGAAGCAGCAAAGCAGGGTGGATAAGGAAGGGTTAGGGAGAGAAGAAAAAGAGTCGTCCAGCCCCGCTGAGAGCAAGAAGAAAAAGAAGAGCAAGTCTTCCACAGACGTAGTCTGTCAGATGTAATCTGTGGAATGGGTATTTTTCATCGGTAAACCTTTATAGATCCTAGAAATAACCCCCGTAACCACATTATTTCCAAATTAGTTTTAATATGGGATCATTAAGATCTGTTTTGGGTTTAATATTATATTCAAAATAATTGCGAACTTGCACGTATCTGGAAAAATCTGAGTTCTCAAGCTGATATTCCTTTTTCAAATTTTCAAAGTCACTAAATTTCCGCCTTTCAATGAATGAATAGAATGTTGTTACTCCTTTGGAAACCCAAAATTTCAAATGCTTATCCATTACGTTGGGCCTGAATCCAGGGTTAAAAGCATGCCATTGGATTATCTGTATTTTATCATTTAACTGATACTCTCCTTTTGCTTTATTCCAGATTTCCCAAATCCAGGTGTGGAAAACCTGTTGCATCATTCCCAAGAAGACTCATGGCTGTACTAGCTCAAAAGGGTGCTTCTACTCAATACTGAGCAAAGGGTCTGAATACTTATGACCATGTGATATTTCAGTTTTTCTTTTTTAATAGATTTGCAAAAATTTCTACATTTCTTTTTTTTTCTGTCAAGATGGGGTGCTGAGTGTACATTAATGAGAAATAAAATGAATTTTTTTGATTTTAGCAAATGGCTGCAATGAAACAAAGAGTGAAAAATTTAAAGGGGTCTGAATACTTTCGTACCCACTGTATGTTCAGTCTCCACAGTGTTCTGTGAGGACTCTTACTAATATGAAATTTACAGGAGACAGATGCATGGTCAGACATGTCTATAGAACCGATGTCACAGGAATTTACTTTAGAGCAATCTCTCCCCCGAACATAAAAAAAATAATAAAAGGTATAGTCACGTTTTAAGGGATGGAAATCTCTCCAGAGATCTAATATACCCAGTTCCTCCATTAAACTTTCCTATGTAAAGATGTAGTAGATATGTTTTTAGATTAATCAAGTTTAGGATTAAGGCGAAGGTTCCAAAAGCCTGTTGCTCCTACCATTAAATGAAACATACTCCTGTACAGACCAAAACTACTATCAGGTGGCACATAAGCATTACATATTGTCACTATTACATTATTTATCTTTCCTGTTACTATATATATTGCCCTTCTTCATCAGCCAACTCAGATATGTACTCAAAAGGTATTTCTTGTGATATTAGTATAATAATCCCTCTCCTTCAACCAGATTCATAAGATGAATAATAGGCCCTTGTGTATCCCATTCTCCTCATTTTTTCATGTTCTGTAAGAGAAAGATGTGTCTCCTGTAAGAGGACAATCTGAGCGTTTTGTGGTTTCATTTTAATTAATATTTTACTCCTCTCAACAGGCTTTGAGATACTTTTCATGTTAAGTGATATTATTTTGATATCCTGTATGCTCATATTCTTTTAACCTAATCGTCTCCCATATCGCCTCTCCCACTATGTCCCATTTCATCAATCTAATGCACAAACAAAATCTCTCCCTTAACACAGATATTAAACAGAAAGTTACTTTGAGCAATGTTAACAATATCTTTATGAAAAACAAACACAAAAGAACAGTGTTTCCAAGGTTGGGGTTCCTATCAAGAGAACCCTATGGGGCCTTGAGTAGTCCAGGTCCCTGTAGGGAAATATCCCACCTCGTTGCAATGGTGGGGCCCTGTATACTGTCCACACACTAACAAAGAGAAAAATATAGGCAGACCAAAAATTTTTTAATTTTTAAAACGAAGTAAGAGCTCTTAAATTTAAATAGGCGAGAGGGGAAAAAAGGGGGGGGGACATCTCCTCCCTCTGGTGTGACTTAGCCGACTTTATGGTGATCATGGGGCATCGGTTCTCACTCACAGATAGTCTTCTGAATCCCTAAAGCTTTTCCTTAATTCGTGCGAGACGACTTTCCTGTATGTTTTCACCCGTGGTGCTGTCCTCATGGCCGCCGCTCCGCATTCGCCGTCTTCTCACCTTCTGCCACAGAGACATGAGCTGAATCTCCTCCAGATCCGGGGCTGCTGCGGGTGGTAAGACGGTGACAGGAAATCCATGTATAGCCATATCTCTTGTCACCTCTGCTGCGTCCTGGTAGAGCCAGGTTTCACCGTCATAAAACACCCGCATCTTTGCTGGATATGGGGTCTGAAACCTGATGTGTTCACGTTTTAGTACTCTTTCAACCTCTGCATTGTCATTACGTTTCTTAAGCACTTCAACTGGAACGTCATGGTTAACAAAAAAACATGTTTCATTACAATATACTTCTTTTTTCTGCCGTGCTCTCCACAGAATCTCCTCTTTAGTACGATAACTCTCAAACTTTACCACGATGGAACGAGGCTTCCCTGAGCGCTTTCCTGTTTTCGAGTTGATGCTCGATGTGCCCATTCAATTCATAGGTTGCAGTCAAGTGCTCTTTTAAATTGTTTATCCAGAAAGAGGCCATATCTGCCCTTTCCTTGTCTTCAGGTACCCCATAAATCCGAATAGTCTCTCTATGTGCGCGGCCTTCCTGATCTATTAGCCTAGCTTCCAGCTTGGTCTGGCATTGGACTAGCCTCTTGATTAGCATAGATACCACCTGTAGCACTGTTTCCGTTTCCTCTATTCTTCCCTCTGCTTCTTCCAGTCTATCATTCACACCTTGTATTTCTTGTTTAATATCTGTCAGCTGCATATTATTGTCTCTTCTGAATTCACGAAGTTGATTAACAATACGTTGCAGGCAGCGCTGCAGGTATTTAACTCTGAGGAGTGGCCTCAGTCACCTGGGCTTGGAGTGGTCTCATCCTCCACCAAATTCGCCAGTTTCTTACTTCTTGTCGAGATCCCCCTTTCCATCTTGACAAATATTCACTGATATCAACAGAAAGAGTAAGTTAGGGGGATATTTTTAAACACCTTCGGGAGCTCAGTAATTCTTCTCGCTAGCGGAACTGGAAATCCTAGATTTTTCGTTCAGTAGGAGTGGTTCTGATCAGTTCAGTTTCTTGTCCATCCAGCTAGCCAGCCATCTGCTTAACTGCTTAGCCAATTTCAGGTTGCGGGGTGGGGGTGGGGGCCTGGAATCTGTCCCAGCTATCAAAAGGTGGGTTGCCAATCTATCACAGGGCCAACACAGAGAGTTGTATAACTATTCATAGTCACACTTATTAGCTTAGAATAAGGCACAGGGAGAACACGCAAACTCCACACAGAAGGGCCCTAACCAGCAGATTCAAACCTAGGACCTTCTTCCTGTGAGGCAACAACACTAACAACCGTGGCACTAATACCTTTATTAAATAAAGGGCCCATTAGAGTCAGGAATGGGGATAAACCAGAGGATGGTCAGATGTGTGGCATCCCTCTGTTTAACAGATGATTCTTGTGTTCATGACGTCTGGTTTCAGAAAGCTAAAATAGCAGCTTGAGGCTTCACTAACCGATGGGTTCGGTCAAACTGGTTATGTATGCCATTTACATACCTTTGTGTACATGACAGCCTTTTACTGTATATCTGAATTACAGGGCAGACCTAACAGGAGGAAATAAACAGCTTGTGCATTTATATAAATATCTTCCTCAAGGTCTTTTCTCCCGAATGGCTGCATGTCATGAAAGTCTGTACAGTCCTACGGTACATTAAAGCCTCCAGCTGAACAGGGAATCAATCCTTGGCCTCAGACTTTTATTACACTGCCATCATCCATCCTTGACCCTCACCGCCCCATCTGACCTTATTTGATACCACTTGGCTCCTGTCCAATTACAATTCAGCCTCACAGCAACCACAGTAACCAAACACTGAGTGTCAGAGGAATGAGTAATGATGCACTCATTTATTTCAGCTGTTTATTTACATGTTCATCACAGCAGAATTATTTTATAGTTCCAGACTATGTTCTGGGAACGATAACTCTATCAAGGTAACATTTCATCAACAGCTTTTGTGTTCTGCTTCCATTCAGGGCCTTTCCTCTCTCTGAGCTGGGCTTTAAGGTGAATCTATTACACTCATGTCCAGCTCTGTTTTTAAGCTTGGACTCTACTAGAGCAGCTTTACATGAGTCATAGTTTGAGGCTGCTGTGCCTGAGATGACCATGGAAAGGACATCCACTATGGCATTATATGAAGCCAAGAGCAGTCCGAAGCCTGAGCTTTTGGCTCACAGGGATTTGGACGTATGCAACAGTAAGAAAGAAGAAGTCCTGTTTATCACACATATACACAATCAGTCAGCAAAACAAGAATGAACCTAAAAGCACAAACAGAGTTTCTGTATCCTGATCAGGTCCACAAAGAAGCTTTAACTCACCCATCACAGAGTGCGAAGGCTAACCATCCCTGCTACGTCCCAACCAACACAAAGGATGTGGAATGTGACTGTGTGGGCAGCTATTGTTAAAGTGGTTATATCAGGAGCAGCCTTCAAGTGTGCGTGCGTGTGTGTGTGTGTGTGTGTGTGTGTGGAAGAGAAGTGACAATGGGAATCAGCCTCAAATAGGTAGAGCAGAAGTGGCTCAACAGGTGTATCTCTCTCTCACACACACACACACATAATGTTCCTAATATAACTGGGCTGATTGTAGGTCCAAGGGGACATGGAGGTGATACATGTCTGTATAATTTATTAACTCTTTGATTTGATCTTTGCTGTTTTATGCAGTATTAATTCTGCATGTCATATATGTAAAGTAACATACAAACAGAGGTGGGTGTATTCCTCCCCTTGACTTGTGGCAGCTGGGATAGGCTCCAGCCCTGCTGCCACCTGCTTATTTGGATTTTTAAATCATTATTACTGTTTTTATTCTGACTTTAATAATTAACCTCTCTGAATTAAATAGAATCATAAAAACCACAATAAGTTTTCTGTACCTTGTTTTGCAGAGATAATTTAGATTTATCATACCAGTAGCTATTATAATGCAGAGCAAAGTATATGTAAAATTAAGTTAAAATATATATTTAGATATTTTAAGTTTTACAACCTCAAATCCCAACGTTAACCATGACTTTCAACTGGCAAATCAGCTGTTTAGAAAGGAACGACTGCCCCCTAAAGGCCAAAGTTGGTACAACAGTGTGGAAATCTCTCCTTGCTGTGCTCAGTGTAGACTTCAGGTCAGAGGTCAGAGGTCAAAGCAGACTGAACTGTGGACCCCTTTCACTGTTTTGACAGAATGCTGCTCCTTCAGAGTTTCCAGACCTGTTTGTGTGGGTGCGGTAAGTGTGAGCTCCCTGCAAACACAATTAAATCTGTTGGTTTTTATTCTGACTGAAAAAGAGACAAATTTATATCCACCAGCTTATTCACAAAAAGACAAACACTATCAAACCTTACTTTTGCTTTTTTCCATATGTTTCCTAAACCTTACATTTGATTGTTTCATTTCAGATTCATATAAGAAGTCAGGTGATTGAAGTCAAACATGTTTTACGTCCAGAGATTTTAAATTGACAGACGTGATAAAAATGATCTAAAGGTAAAATGTTGAGATTTCTGGAAATGTTCACAGAATGAAAACAAAAGATGACATTTTATAAGATTTTTTTTAAATCCCAAGGTAGTAAATTTATTATTTTATGTCAGTAAAACATACTAAAATACAACTAAAATGAAAGTTATGGTTATGCCACATGCTTCTGGGATTAACCTGCCAGGAGTGAAGCATGGTGACATTTTATAGAACTATTTTTATCCACTCAGTTATTATGAACATGAAAACCTGCCTTCTGTCTTTAAGAGATGAAACAGCAGCTGCTCTGTGACAGCTGATGGGAGTCTACAGCAGCACAATATCTGCTTAATTCAGTCAGTGATGTCTCCTGTGGCAGGCTGGTAACCATGGATGGATTAAAGAAGGAGGTCCTGGATCAGAGCATCTTCTCCTGAGAAGTCTGAGAACCAAGTAAGTTCTGACCTGCTGTTCTTTGACTTTAGAAGTACTGCACGACATATTGAGATGAATGTGGTTCCTAAACATCAATCCAAAACATATCTGTGACACTTTTTTTTAATGTGCAGACACTTTTGAACATGAGCTCACATCAGAAACATTTCTTATCTATTAAATTAGGAGCTTGGTTAACCAAAATAAGTGAACTCGGCAGTGATAATATGAAATGATAAAAGTTGACAATAATTATTTGAAAGCAATGCAGAATACACAAAAGCCTTTTCAGCAAAATAATCTAATGTATGTTGAACTCCTTTTCGAGTTCCCCTTTATGTAAATAAAGAACGTGTGCAAAGTGGTGCATACTCAAGGAAAATGAATGCCTAATGCTCAGAATTTCCCATGCTCAGATGAAGGGCCCATATCCAGCAGCCCTTTACGCAAACAAGACAAGTGTCACCAGATGATTTTTGTTTATTAGATTTGAACTCAGTGAAATGTTACATTTTTTAAACAAGTAAAGAAAAAACTGGAACAGAACTCACTCTATGTTCTGTGAATCGAAAAGACTAGGAGTTCCGTGAACGGCCAGCAGAGGGCGCTCTTACACCGCAAAAAAACAACAGCTGTTTTCCTCAGGCACAGTGACGGAGGGGAGGCAGGTGTGAGGTGGAGGATATGCACACTCCAGTCAGCACCCAAAATAGATGTAATCTACACGGAGATGCTGACATCCTGTGAGGTGAATGACTGCATGGCTCTGACCTGGCCGGAAAGATGCTACACAGAAGTACCCAAGTGAGAAAGAAACAGAAGAAACTCACAGTAAATACTCATGTTTTCTGTTTTCTATGCAGTAGAAACCTTGTGTAAGTAGATACTTTTGCATTTTTCTTATGCATCAAAATTATAAGAAGGGAAAATGGGCTATTTTCATACACTATGTTACCAAAAGTCTTCACTCACCATCTAATTCATTGAAATCAGGTGTTCCAGTCACTTCCACAGGTGTATAAACCAAGCACCCAGGCAGGCAGACTGCTTCTACAAACATCAGTGAAAGAATGGGTCGCTCTTAGGAGCTCAGTGAACTCCAGCGTGGTACCGTGATAGGATTATACCTGTGCAACAAGTCCAGTCCTCAAATTTCCACACTACTAAATATTCCACAGTCGGCTGTTAGTGGGATTATAACTAAGTGGACGCGATTGGGGATGACAGCCACTTAGCTGTGAATTGGTAGGTCACGTAAAATAACAGACCTCCAAACTTCATGTGGCCTTCGGATCAACTCAAGTACAGAGCACAGAGAGCCCCATCGAATGGGTTTCCATGTTAGCTGCATCCAAGCCTTACATCACCAAGCACCACGAAAATGTCGGATGCAGTGGTCTAAAGCACGCTGCCACTAGACTCTAGAGCAGTGGAGACGAGTTCTCTGGAGTGACCAATCACGCTTCTCTGTCTGACAAATCCAATGGATGAGTCTGGGTTTGCCAAGTGTAAAGTTTGGTGGAGGGGGGGGTTATGGTGTGGGGGCGTTTTTCAGGAGTTGGGCTCGGCCCCTTAGTTCCAGTGAAAGGAACTCTGAATGCTTCAGCATACCAAGACATTTGGCACAATCTGATGCTCCCAGCTCTGTGGGAACAGTTTGGGGATGGCCCCTTCCTGTTCCAACATGACTGCACACCAGTGCAGAAAGCAGCTCCATAAAGACATGGATGAGTGAGTTTGGTGTGGAAGAAGTTGACTGGCCTGCACAGAGTCCTGACCTCAGCCTGATATAACACCTTTGGGATGGATTAGAGTGGCGACTGTGAGCCAGGCCTTCTCTCCAACATCAGGGTCTGACCTCACAGATGTGCTTCTGGAAGAACGGTCAGAAATTCCCATGAACACTCCTAAACCTGTGGAAAGCCTTCCCAGAAGAGCTGAAGCTGTTATAGCTGCAAAGGGTGGGCCCACATCACCACTATGGATTAGAATGGGATGTCACCCAGGTTCACGTGTGTGTGTGAAGGCAGACGAGTGAATTCTTTTGGCAGTATGGTAGATGTATGAAACACACGGTACCATTTTTTTCCATTTCCTTTCCATAATAAGAGAAAAAGTTGAACCATACTAATTCAGAAAAGAATTAATCAATAGCTCGATCAGTGAAGGTGCACAGGCGAGAGACATACAGGAGCAGATAACTGAAGCTTTGTCTTGTGTTTTTTTAACACTCGGTGCTCAGTGGGCTATTTATATTTGGCACTTTTGACATTTTCTATTTCACAAATTAAAAACAAGCAAAAAGGAGAAAATAAAACCAGCCTGGCTCCATCCTTAGCTCTGTGCTGTCATATCAAAATCTGATTAAAAGAAAAAAAAATCAGATTCACAGTGTGGTGTGTCACTCTTTCCACTCTTTAATGGAATGCCGACTGGTTTCTGTCCTTTTTAAGTCTCTGCTGTGTGATTTTGTTTTCTCTGTCTGATGAGTTATCTGTCATTTTATGTTTTTCACCTCAGGGCCAGGTTTTTTTATACCTCACATTTATTTATTATTTTTTCCTTGTCAAAAGTTTAGAGGAAATGTCTCTCGTATAGAAATATAGCATTCACTCATTTGCAGTAAAGTCTAAAGACGATCGCTGCAGCAAACAAGCATGAAAAATAAGACCTCCATCTTGTTTTTTAAAAAACAGAAAAATGAGACAGTAATTGTGCTTTGTGCTTAGTAGTTTGCAGCCTCATGTTTTTGACACATGTTGCAGCTCTTTTTAAACCTTCTGTTCCTGATTACATTTTCAGATGACTTGTTTTAGCAAGTCTAAAATCTCCCCACAGATCAGGGGCCAGTGAGGGCCACTTTACAAGCCTCAGCTTGAGTTGAGTTGAAGCAGTTCATGGTGGATTTTGAAGTCTGCTTTGGTTCTGGGATTTTTTTTTAATGGGGTGGCACAGGAGGGGACCAAGAACCAGTGTCTCTGCTACCAAAACCACTTTCCTGACTGACCTCAGGACACTTGCATCCAGAGTTTGCTGATATTTAAAGGAATGCTTCTCGCCTCTGCAATGATCCTTTGCCAAAAAAAAATAAAAACCCTTCTTTTCATCAAAGCTGCTTTTTATTCTCCAAACTTTGCTCAATTTGAAACACAACACTGGTCTCCAAGCACAGTGTGTTGGCATATTATTTGTCATCATCTCAGCATCAGTCTAAAACACTGAGAACCACCTGAGCATCAGTTTCTGAAGTGAAGCGTAGTATGGTGCCCAGTGGGGAGAATAAAAGCCGAATAGTCCACATTAGAGGGCTGATGAGTTGGTGATTTTATAAACCTCAGGACTTTTTTTTATTTTTTATTTTGATACACTGAATTGGTCAAGTTTAAGAAAAGATCATGGTTTGGAAACAGAAGATAATAATTAATAATTTGGACAATATTCAGTCACATGAAAAAGAAAGTTTTTCCCAAGACTGCACAGAACTCTGGGAAAACTATGTCCACCTTTACTGCTTCCAAACTCAGAGCAACTGCAAATAACCCAAGAGCTCCGTCTCAGACTCTACAGGCCTCAGTTAGTGTGTTAAATGTTAAAGTTAAAGACAGCACAATTAGGAAAAGGCTGAACAAGTCTGGCTGGTTGGAAGGGTTGCCAGGAGAAAGCCTCCTCTCTCCAGGTTTGCAAAGTTACGTCTGAACAAAGCACACGATTCTGGAACGACGTCGTACAGGACACAGTGGAGACCAAAGTGGAGATGTTTGTCCAGCAGCACTTTTGGAGAAAACCAAACTCAGCATATCAGCACAAACACCTCAGACCAACTGTCAGCATGGTGGTGGAGGGCTGAGGATTTGGACTTGTAATGTCCGGGTCAACTCTTCTGTATACCAAAGTATTAGAGTCAAATGCGAGGCCATCGAGACAGGACGGATAAAGCTTGACCTAAACTGGGTCATGCAACAAGCACAGCTGCAAATCTAAAACAGAATCAGGGTGCTGCGATGGCACAGCCAGAGGCCAAATCTCACAAACCTGCAAACCTCAATGAACTGAATCAACGCTGTAAAGAAGAGTGGGCCAAAAAACAAAGTCATATTTGGAGAATAAAAGAGAAAATCTCACATTCAGACTTCCACAACCAATACCTCATAAACATTTTAGATCACCAGCAGCATCTTTTTCCAAGTGTGTCTGTTTGGAAAAATTTACTTCTGTTTACTTTGGTTATGTTTTTATTACAACAGGAAAGCTGCACACAGTGGCATTAAACTAAGTGTGCTTTAGCAGAGATTTACATGTTTGGCTTTAATTCTTTCTTGCCCCTCTCCGCTCAGCGTGTTGAATTTAACATTAAAAAGTTCATTTTCATCATTTGTGGCTCCACTGCTGACTACACCGTCAGCACGTCAGAGTTTTGTTCACACGAGATGCTGCAGAAATACCCAAGGCTCAGAAGGGCTAGAGAGGCCGTGGAAGGTGAAGGTATATATATATATATATATATATATATATATATATATATATACATATATATAGTCTGTGCAGATAAAACAAAGGAAATGTAAGGGCCGTGGAGGAACATATCACCTTCAGACAAACAGAAAGAAAAGCAAATAAGAAAAATGTCAAGATGTCAAGTGGATGTGAAGGATGAATACAAAGTCGAAGTGACAGCAGAACACAACAAAGTGAAAAGCAATAGAACAAAATCCCGTCTCCCCGAGAAAACCTGAGGAGCCACTTTAATGAAGCTGACGATTCGATGTCAATAAAGATGAGGTCCAAATGCTTCAAAGTGGAATTTCCCCTTTGTTGGAATGAAGCAGGCTGTGGATTTGTTGTCCTAGACTTTAGCATTCAGCTCCAAACTGGTCACACTGCAGGGATTTAGACTATTTACCCACAAATTACAACAGTCAGGTGAGTCAAATCCCTGTGAACCACCTCTCTGTCAGTCAAGTGAGCAGAGCTGAAAGGAAAGTGATGTAAAACAGCTGGAATTAAGTTTGCTTGCATTTATACATCAGTTTATATTCTTCCCTTCATCTGTTTCAAGAGTCCACCTTTGAATTGCCTCAACTATTGAGGCGACCGTCTATCATGCATGAAAGAAAAGCACTTGGCAGCTCAAGGGGAAATGAGGCTTAGTGGGAGCAGTGGCCCTTGCTGGAGTGAATGACGCTCTTTAAGTATGCACATCCACTATGAGGTGCTTGGCTGAGAGCAACAAATGAATAAAAATAGAGATCCCACGCTCTGTAAGGCTTACAGATGTAGGACAGTAAAATCCCACTTTTACATGCTTTCCTTTCTGCTACATCAGCTAGAAGAGGAAGCAATTAGGATACGTTGCTCTGAGCACACACTCATCTAAATAAGCCAATAAATAATTTATGGTATTTGTTGGTGGTTTTTGTGTTTGTTTTAACCCCCTTATGGTGTTAGTGGATACATTTTAACAGGTCAAATGTTGCAAAAAATTCAGATGATACTATAAATGAATGCAAACAATGTCACGTTTGAATCTTTGTTTAATCAGGTCAGTTAGCATTATTCAGCCTAGTAAGAGGGAGGATACCATGTTTCTGTTTACCAGAGTCGTACCGATCGATCAGACAGTGACCAGAATAACTTTCAGCTGATTGGCCATGACTGGCAGCCAACAGGTCCATCTAGGATCAGATTCTTGGATAGACCAGAACCTGAGCCAGTCACATCAGCCTAAGACTGTAAATAAAAGATGGATGTAACCACAGTGACGTCACCCACTGGTGGCCTCTACATCTGTGTTTTAGATGCTGCTATGTTGTGTTTTTGGAACCAGAAGTGACCATGTTTGGAAGACCACAAGGACATCAGCTGATGCTAGCAAGCTTCATTAGCATGCGGCTTCCATGGACATAGTTTGGGTGCACAGACACACATTTACTAACAAAATTTTAGCGTTTCCCTCAGCAAAACTGGAGCACAGACTAACTGAGCAGTCTGTTAGTATGATTAGCCTCACAGCAGCCATATTAATTCTCAGACCGCTGCATTAAAATGACAGTTTTTTTTATAACTCACCTTTTTAAACTTTGTTAAGGCTTAAAGTTTGTTATTTACTGGCATGAGCTACAAGTGGAGGTTGAGATGGACCCGTGGGCTGTGTTTGTGCCGTTGGAGCTTTTTGGAGTATTTTTAATGCAATTATCTGCCCAATAATATGACTGCTGTGTAATTGTACTAATAGACCATCCAAAAAGTCTGTGCTCCAGTTTTGCTGAGTAAAATTCTGGGATTTTCTCTGGAATCATCAGTAATGCAGTTTAATAGATAAGATCACAATCTTTTAGGAAAAAAGGACTCACTGCATATGTTGCAGTAACAGAATAAACTGCACCAAAAACTGACCACACGGAACCTGATGAGCAATGTTTAACATCATGTAGGTACTGCAGGCAGATAAAATCTATTTGCTGCTGTCAAATACTTTATTAGGAGGCAGTGTTGAAAACTTAAAGCCATCAAGGGGAGCAAGCAAAGATAAGAGAGAGGATCACATAGCTTCATTTGTAAAATTTCAGGTGGAGTGAAGCACATCAAAGCATGACATGTAGCCATCAAATTAGGATTAAAGTTTAAAAGCAATATTATTTAAATGTGTAATTGATTTAAATATTTTTAGATTTGATTCAAGATCAGAGAAGACCTTCATCCAAATGACTGCTCAAAAAGACGAATTCTCCCTTATACCCCGTTAACTCCTGATTTCCTCTTCAAAGATGAGAGGCTGATGGAAAGAGCCGCTTTCATGTTCTCTCATGTTTACTTCCTACTAATCCTATCAGCTCCACGAACAGCAGAAAGGAACACATGACGGAGATGAACTCTTTCAGGCTGAGTTAAAGGCCACAACTGGAAAGATTTACTCACTGGAGCCGAAACTCTAACCCCTTACCTTTGGCAGAAGGTATCAGTGTGCGATCATCACTCACCAGGCTTCAGATGCAGAAACACAACAGTTGTTTAATGGACACGTGAAGTCAGAACTCCAGCACTGTTTGGAAGGAAAATCTTGGAAACAATCACATGCAGGAATATTTTTCACTGCATTTAAACAGATCATATGAATGTTTTCCAGTGATTATGGTACAGTTACTGCATGTAAGAGACTTATTTAGCATGTAACACTATTAGCTCATCTGCCATTAAAAGTTTAATATTGGTTGGTTCCAGGCCTTTGCACTTGTGTATAATGATATTTGCAAAGACTTCCTTTAAATGTTGGTGGTTTAGCTCCCACTTAGAAAGACCCAGTGATATCAGTGACACACCCTTGAGTCACAAAAGCCAAAAGACTGAAAGCTAATGAGCAGGGAGGCCATTCTTTAGTTAGGAGGGCAGAGTTCAACCCCCTCTGGATCGAAAATTCCCTTAAGGAGCTGATTCCTGTTCCTGAAGCTCACGTCTGTAGCACACCCTGTTCTCTGGCCTGTGGAGGGGGAGATTCCTTCAGTCGATCTATACAGAGTCACAAAAGTCAGAATGTGCAGTGGGAGGAGAACGAGTTACCTTGAGAGCTCACTGTTAGAAACATGTAGGTGTCTGAGAGCCGGTTTTCCTCGCAGCACACCTCACTTGCTTTGGTATTTATACTTGTGTTTATAATGTCACAATAAATCTTACTTCAGATCACAAAATTTAATGTGAAAACCCTACGTCTGCAGCTCGTTCTCTGCAGTGTGCACCTGTCACTTCAGCTCCACTGTTCTCTGAACACCTCAGGCCGTCTACTGGAAATTACAAGGATTTATAATAGATTTATTCTAATAAATTGCTATAATGACTTCTTGTGTTACATTTTAATGCTCCTCTGAACTAATCTCAACACATTTCCAGGTGCTTCACAAAGATATATTATTGAGAGAGGGTACTGCACTAAATCTCATCATCATTAAAGTTATTATTTCCAGTGTCCTCTCTGCTCTGCCTCCTGAACTGTTTCACTTTCTTTAGATTTGACTTTCTTGCAGTTTGAAATTTTGTTCCTAATCGACTCTTTATGGGAATCAGCTCAAAAACGAACAAATCTGATGCAACATATCAGTGAGTTTTTTGTCAATATCTCTAAGGAAGGCCATAAGATCAGTTTACATGGTGACAGATAAAAACAGCTGTTCACAAGGTTAACCACGTTACAGGCTTCACTTTCAGTTTCACTGGCGTTCCTACATGAAAAGAAATGAAAAATATTTGGTGATCTCACAGCTTGATCACATTTGTGGAGTAGCTTAGTTCTTACACATTTGGCTGTGAGCCAGGTCAGGACACAGAATACATGCACCCCAACCTCAACCTTATATTTGTTTGATGAACTGAAACAGGTGAGTGTGAGAAATAAGGGGGGGGGACAAAGACTTTTTGATGGGACTATGTAATGAGGACATCAGAGACCTTTTAAGAAACACAGATCAGTCCTAAAGTGTCACAATGTAACTCTGTGGAGGAATGGAGCCAGTGTCACGGTCCGGGGTTTGTTACCCAGCATTCTGAGTGTTAATCTCCATGATTCCTGGGTTGTTGGATTAGCTTTGTATATTTCTAGTGTTGGTTTAGTTGCTAGTTCTCTGTGTTTAGTTTAGTTCTCCCTCCTCTCGCGTCTAATCTTATGTATGAAGTTCATTCATGTGTCTGTGTGGTTTAGTTTCCCTCAGTGTGCCTGATTCCTGTGCTCCTGTTCTCACCTCCAGTTATTTCCTGTTTAATTTTGCCAGTCCATTGTTCCTTGTGCACTGTGTTCAGTTTTGCTACTCCTTGTCTTGTTAGTGTGATTCAGTTCACCTGTTCTCTCTGCTGTCTCCACTCACCAGGCGATTCAAATGTTATCAGTCCATTAAATGCACGTTATGAACGATTATCAGCCCCATAGTTAAGGGCCAGGAGGGGCCGTCTCCACCTCCTAGCCGGCAAAAAGGTTGTTATCAACGTTCTAATCGAGGATCAGTGTTGAACAGTGCAACGGTTCAAGATGTGTGAGAGACAAAAGGACAAACAGTTTTAGGACTGAAATGAGAGGTGCATCAATACAGTAACAGATATCTTCAGTAGTGAAGCATGTGCATAAACAGCAGCAGAGTGTATAAAAACGAAATGCTAATGCGGGTGAGGGAATGCCCTCCTGATGAGGATGACTTTTCTGCTGTGAGAACTGCTCCAAATCGAGTGAAAAGAAACTGTAACAGTGCTTTCTAAGAAAAATAAATTTTTATTGGAGGCTAATAAATCTGTCGTTATCTGTAGCTTCCATTTCCACAACGAAGAAGCAAAACTTCACAGCAGGACTGGCGAACGCCTCACCCTTTGCAACTGTGGCCTTTAAAGTGATCCAGGCTGAAAATGGCCAACTAAAAGAGGCTGAAGAAGAAGAACAAAAGGAAAACTGATGGAAAAGAAAAAATCAGAAGATGTAAAGAATTGGTTTGAAGTAAAGAGAGCTCTGGAAGAAGAGAAAAAACGGATCCAAGTCGCAAAAATGGAAATGGAAAACGTAAAGAAAGAATTATTAGCAATACAGCCGGCACTCGAAGAGAAGATAGAAGTTTCAGTAAAGACTGACATGGCAGAGACTCAACTGAGAGACACAGAGGGAAACAAAGCTCTGAAACAGCAAATAAAAGAAGCAAAGATGAATCTCAAACTGAAGGTGAACGAGGCAAAGTAGAAGCTGAAAGTTAAAGTGAACGAGGAAGAGCAGCAGCTTCTAAACAACATTATAGAGAACGAGTAGCACAAGAAACACACCAACAAGAAATGAACATGCTGTGAAGTTCTCTTTCCTTCCCCATTCCTCCTCCCTCTCTTTCCTTCTCCCTTTCATTCCCCTTTCTGTCTTTTACCCAGTCTCTTTCACACTCACCCCCTCTTTCATCTCTCTCTCCTTCACCCTCCTCTCCTCACCACTTTGAAACAACTTCACAGCATTAAATAAATATCTGCAACTGTACAACGTTCCAATGAAAAAAGGAAAAAATTGTTCTTTTAAAGCATAAAAGTTTATACTTCATTTATCTAAATTGTACACCAGAGTGAGACAAAGAAGTCACACTTTTCAAACTGAGAGTTTTTGGTTTCTTTTTTTTTTTTTTTTTTTATCAATCAGTCATGTCTGACAGAATCTGAGGCAAAAAGATGTTGCCGACCCTTGTTCTAGTGGTCTCTGCATCCGTGTGGGGAAGACTCCAAGTACTTATTTTGAATCATTATCTAAATAACTTACATTCTGTGGTCATTAGCAGACATAAAGTGCATGTGCAGAATCTCCAAAATCTTATATTTAAAAAGATAACGTCACAAAATTTGCCCATAATATTTATTTCTGCCAAGCCATGCATGCATGGGTTTAAACTTTCAGTTGATAAGACTAAAATACTTTTTACACGGAAAATAGTTGGGGACAGAATCAAGCTCAAATTACATAGATGAAAGTTGAAAAACAGTTTGTAAAAATTTACATTTTTTTGCGTTCTTTTTTTAACTTCGCTCAATGTTTCACTTTGGGAATCGCCTTGGCGTGACCAACTACGGAAGCTCCAGTGACACCATGTCTGTCTGTGACAGACCTGCTGAGCCGTGCTCAGGGCCCCGCCCCTCATACTAACACGGCTGACCAGCTCCTCCCTACTCATTCTCGCTTTCTTCCCGTGAGAAACTACACCGAGCTCCCTCAGCGTGTCCAGGCGAGCTTGGTTAGCTGTTTAACAGTTCTCAGGCATCCTGTAGCCGTGAGGGGTAGGCAAAGTGGGGCTAAAATTCAGAAAGTGGCAGGACCGCACTCTTCCCAGCAGGTCAAGGCATGAAACCCAAGGCTGTGGGGCAAGCATTCCTTTGCATCAGTGCTGCAAAGAACCGGACGTCGCACCCTGGGGAGGGGAAAAAGAAGCGTTCAACCTAGAATGGCTGTAACATTGCGCATCACCTCTCTCTCCTCCCTCAAAGAGAAAGAAGGTGCTGGAAGAGATAATCACACTTCATCAGTGTTATCAAGCACTGCCCAAAGTCTTCAGACACTTCATTGTGTTTTGGGGGGTCAAAAAGAAATAAAGTGTGCATTCCTGCAACCAGGCAGTTTGCCAAGGCAGAATGTCCCCCCAATTTTAAAAAAAATGAAAGAAAATCACTCTAATGCCACCTCGTCCCCAGCAGAGGTAGCATGCACTCTTCTCGAGGGGGACACCTCCTTTCGGGAGGCAGAGGTGACACGGGTTCAGGGACCCCCCTCTCTGCGCTGCTGGAGCAATGGCGCATCCCTGGGTTATGGCCACCATTTCCCAAGGATACAGGCTACAGTTCGCAGTGAAACCACCGAAATTCAATGGAAGGTTGACTTCAGAGGCCAAGGGAGATTCAGCAAATGTCCTGGAGGACGAAATTGCTTCTCTGTTACACAAACGGGCGATCAGAGCGGTCCCGAGCGCGGAGGCTCAGCAGGGCTTTTACTCCCGCTATTTCGCTATTGCGCTATCATTCCGAAAAAAGAGTGGTCGTCTCTCTGGCCCATTTTGGATCTGCGTGTATTAAACAAACAGTAGAACTGTTGGCATTTCACCCCCCTCCATTTTCCTCTGTAGAAGAGCGCAGGCTCAACACCTTGTGCCCTGTGCGGGCCTTGGGGACATACAGGGGTTGGACAATGAAACTGAAACACCTGTTTCATGGTTAAATTGGACCAGCCTGATGGCCAATCTTCATTAATTGCACATTGCACCAGTAAGAGCAGAGTGTGAAGGTTCAATAATCAGGGTAAGAGCACAGTTTTGCTCAAAATATTGCAATGTACACAACATTATGGGTGACATACCAGAGTTCAAAAGAGGACAAATTGTTGGTGTACGTCTTGCTGGTGCATCTGTGACCAAGACAGCAAGTCTTTGTGATGTATCAAGAGCCACGGTATCCAGGGTAATGTCAGCATACCACCAAGAAGGACGAACCACATCCAACAGGATTAACTGTGGACGCAAGAGGAAGCTGTCTGAAAGGGATGTTCGGGTGCTAACCCGGATTGTATCCAAAAAACATAAAACCACGGCTGCCCAAATCACGGTGGAATTAAATGTGCACCTCAACTCTCCTGTTTCCACCAAAACTGTCCGTCGAGAGCCCCACAGGGTCAATATACACGGCCGGGCTGCTATAGCCAAACCTTTGGTCACTCGTGCCAATGCTAAACGTCGGTTTCAATGGTGCAAGGAGCGCAAATCTTGGGCTGTGGACCATGTGAAACATGTTTTGTTCTCTGATGAGTCCACCTTTACTGTTTTCCCCACATCTGGAAGAGTTACGGTGTGGAGAAGCCCCAAAGAAGCGTACCACCCAGACTGTTGCATGCCCAGAGTGAAGCATGGGGGTGGATCAGTGATGGTTTGGGCTGCCATATCATAGCATTCCCTTGGCCCAATACTTGTGCTAGATGGGCACGTCACTGCCAAGGACTACCGAACCATTCTGGAGGACCATGTGCATCCAATGGTTCAAACATTGTATCCTGAAGGCGGTGCCGTGTATCAGGATGACAATGCACCAATACACACAGCAAGACTGGTGAAAGATTGGTTTGATGAACATGAAAGTGAAGTTCAACATCTCCAATGGCCTGCACAGTCACCAGATCTAAATATTATTGAGCCACTTTGGGGTGTTTTGGAGGAGCGAGTCAGGAAACGTTTTCCTCCACCAGCATCACGTAGTGACCTGGCCACTATCCTGCAAGAAGAATGGCTTAAAATCCCTCTGACCACTGTGCGGGACTTGTATATGTCATTCCCAAGATGAATTGATGCTGTATTGGACGCAAAAGGAGGCCCTACACCATACTAATAAATTATTGTGGTCTAAAACCAGGTGTTTCAGTTTCATTGTCCAACCCCTGTATGTGGACAGGACAGCTGCGTTCAGAAAATCCGATCAGTTGTTTGTTTCCTGCCCAGTGAAACACTGAGTGACGTTAGAATTGGGTTACTCAATGTAATCCCTGGTTCTTTGATAACAGAGTGAGGTGTTTCACCATCATGTCATTTCACCCTTCTTGCTTGGGCACGGAAAGAAGGGAGGAGCTGGCCCTGAGCACACCTTGACAGGTCTGTCACAGACAGACGTGGTGTCATTGGAGCTTCCATAGTTGGTCACGCCAAGGTGATTCCCAAAGTGAAACACCTCACTCTGTTATCAAAGAACCAGGGATTACGTTAAGTAACCCAACATTGTGGTCACACATGCTGTGCATCCTCAAAACATAGTAGACAAGTGCAAGAAAGAAAAATCAAAAAATTATGAGATTTTTCATTGGAAGTGACAGACAGAAATTCTCTGAAAACCGTATAAACTGAGTTAATCAGGTGAGTGATAGATTACAGGTGTGCAGCTGTTACGTCCCCTGGGTCCAGGGGGCAAGGGAGCAACACATGATCAAGAAAATAAACCAAGAAAACAAAATCGTCTGTAAAATAAATAATGTTTATTTATAAGAAAAATGCCAAAAACGAGCCAGAACACAAAACAATCTCCAAACGGGAGATGCCACCCATCCTACAAGGGGAGAAAAGACAAGAAGGGATACCTCTAACAGGAAATGTCAAACACAACACAAACCCTACAGAATAACCCACGCCTCCGGGGTCCTGGAGCACATCTGTTGTCAGACAACAGACCATACACCCTCCACAACGGGAGTAACACAATGTCCACATGAGCTCCACTGCTTGAACTGGCCTTGCAACACTCTCTTTCCTCTGGCGCCTCCTCTCCAGCTCTTTATATCTGGTGTCCTTAATTATGATGGGAGACGCCCCGGCTATAGAGAGAGAGAGGGAGAGAGAGAGAGAGACTGCAGAGCGATCCCACCCACACATCAATAATAATACAGCACGCAGTCATAACAGCAGCATATAATTCAGTAGCAGGCACAAGTGTGTTTAAACTGTGGATATTGGTCAACTTCAGTTTTCTACAAATTCACTGCCTACAAGTATAAATACTGTTCTTGTCTGGAGGTGCACACATCAGTGTGATGGAAAGTCACCATCTCACCCTGTCTTGAATCAGCTGCCTTAAGGAACCAGGGGAAAATTAAGAGGAGTCTTATGGGAGGCAGTGAAGCAGCTTTCTATCAGGAGATGAGATAATCTGAGGAGCAGCGTGCGCACACACACACACACACACACACACAGGGCTGATGGGGGATTGGAGACAGGTGGAGAATGAGACAGAGCTGAAGATCATTATTACAGGTGAAAACAGTCATGAAGACATGCCAGAGAAAATCAGTCTTCACAGTAAAGCAGAAAATATCCAAAGAAGACTAATATAGAGATGAAAATTAACACTTAACTAGGAGCACAAGACAAGGAAACCCAAAGGCATACGCACAGAAATGAGACAGAAACCAGCAGTGCAACACTGAGAGAACACAAATAACTGAAAATGTCATGGTGGGAAGCAGACTCAACAGGCAGAGGGTAGGTTGACAATCCCAGGCTTTATTAACAAGCGACCAGTTCATAGAGATGTACACGGAGACTGAGATGCAAGATGTTGCTCCACCGTTCAATACCGCAGACCCCAGAGTCCCAGCCTAGGGGATAAACAACAATCCGGCGATGAGTGCAGGTCCCCTTGCCACTTAAATAGTCCAAGTGATTATAGTATCGCCAACAGCTGTGGAACCAGGCGGGATCACAGGCAACTGAGGAGAAGGCCCGCCTCTACAACACAAAGAGAGATTAGTGGAAAGACAGAATCCAAAAGAGGGCAAAGGAGCAGGATCCGTGACAGAAAATAGAAATTGAAACTAAATGCGAACAAATAACTCAGAACTCTGCTATCTGAACAGGCATATAAATCTCCATAAAAATGAAATAAGAAAACTCCAACAGTACGATAAAGCTACAACACGACTAAAGCTCATCATACAAGAAAACAAAGAAAACACAAACCAAAACACAGGATCTCAAAACAAAGAAAAGACTCGGCAACATCACAATAAAATTTTACACTGCAAGAATAATAAAATCCAACTGGGAATCCAGAACTTCAAATATACAAAACTTTGACTAGAACTCAAAACAAGAACTTGTGCTCAAGATTTCCAGAGTGATTGTGATATCAAAACAAGAAAAAACAATAATCCAGAATCTAGGATACTAGAACAGCAGTAAAATCACAATAGAAAACACTTTGCAATCATCATGAACTCAAAGAATCCAAAGTAACTCAAAACCCTGGGACCAAAACCAGAAACCATAATGTTAAGGCAAAGTTTGGAATTTAAGGATAACCATCCTCGCTGTGTGAGTATCTGCAGTATAGCTTGTAGTCCAGAAACTGGAAATGGAGTCTGTTTGCCTTTAAAGTAAAGTTGTGCCTCACTGCTGCAGTGAACATGTTTCAAAGGCTGGAAATATCAGAATATGCCATTTAGCCTGAACTTGAACCAACTCTTTCCTTTCCTTTCCTTTCCTTTCCTTTCCTTTCCTTCTTCATGCAGACAATGTCTGACACAAAAAACAGCCTAGGATTTAAACTTGTGCTGATGCACTTATAAATCTAACCCTAAGCTATCAAATTATCCTAAGTCTTGGCAGTCAGGGAAAAACAAACATCAAAAATGTCCTTTTTGCTTTTCACCTGAACATACAGTTAGGGGGTGTTAAAGTAGGTTTCTCACAGGGTGAAATCAACTTTAACCAAAGCCATGGCAAACCAAAAGAGACATAAGATAATATAACAATTCATTTCAATTCAATTCAGTTTTATTTGTTTAGCGACAAATCACAACAAACAGTCACCTCATGGCGCTTTGCATTGTAGGTAAAGTCCCCACAATCATACAGAGAAAACCCAACATTTGAAACGACCCCCTATGAGCAAGCACTTGCGACAGTGGGAAGGAAAAACTCCCTTTTAACAGGAAGAAACCTCTGGCAGAACCAGGCTCAGGGAGGGGCAGTCATCTGCTGTGACCAGTTGGGGCTGAGGGGAGAGAGACAGGACAAAAGACATACTGTGGAAGAGAGACAGAGATTATTAATGCAGTGTGGTGTATAAAGAAAGTCTCCAGCCCTAACTATAAGCTTGATCATAAAGGAAAGTTTTAAGCCTAATCTTGAAAATAGAGAGGGTGTCTGTCCCCTGAATCCAAGCTGGGAGCTGGTTCCACAGAAGAGGGGCCTGAAAGCTGAAGGCTCTGCCTCCCATTCTACTCTTAAGTATCCTAGGAACCACAAGTAAGCCAGCAGTCTGAGAACGAAGTGCTCTATTGGGGTGATACGGTACTATGAGGTCTTTGAGATAAGATGGGGCCTGATTATTCAAGACCTTGTATGTGAGGAGAAGGATTTTAAATTATATTCTAGATTTAACAGGGAGCCAATGAAGAGAAGCCAATATGGGAGAAATCTGCTCTCTCTTTCTAGTCCCTGTCAGTACTCTAGCTGCAGCATTTTGGACCCCTCTTGAGGGTCGAGGACCCCTGGATACTCGGTCCTCCAAACTGTCATCGTCCAAATCCTCACTCTCTTCCTCCTCATCACCTTCCTCGTCCAGCCACACCATACTGTATTTCATGGTGTGGGTTGCTGTGGCTCAGGAGGTAGAACAGGTTCTCTACTAATTAGAAGGTTGGTGGTTCAATTCCTGCCTGCTTCAGTCTGCCTGCTGAAGTATCCATGGGCAAGATATTGAATCAGAGTGTGAATGTTAGATATATGAATCACTTTACTTAAGTGTAGAAAAAAAGGTGAATGCAAACATGTTGTATAAAGTGCTTTGAGTGCTCAAGTAGAGCACAAAAGCACAATATAAGAACTAGTCTGTTTACATATAGTCATAAACATAGGGTTGCAATTTGACACCTTTCTTTTTCCCCAAACATTGATTCTATTATTAACTTGGAGAGGTGAAAGCATCTACAGCTGGAAAAAAAAGCCTATTTCATAGCCTGTCACCTCACATCTTTAAGAGGAAGGGAAATTAAAAAGAGCAGACATCAAACTATGAAGTTCAATGAAAGTTTGTCTC
Organism: Pterophyllum scalare; assembly: GCA_024447675.2. NCBI lineage: Eukaryota > Metazoa > Chordata > Actinopteri > Cichliformes > Cichlidae > Pterophyllum > Pterophyllum scalare. The sequence continues at coordinate 54,410 of JAMQGT020001288.1, read as the reverse complement.
ATGCAAAACATCATCCTCTTCTCCTTTGAAGCTGTTAAGTGTTAAGTCTGTTGAACCTAATTCACTTTGAAGTGTGTGCATGCATGTCATTGTGTGTGTCCATGGTTACTTTAGCGTATAGGTGTGAGGATGAGGGTGAGTGTGTGTGCATTGGTGCATTAATACACCACATGGCTCTGTGTGTGATCAACCAGCAACGTATTAAATCAAAGAGTCAAGGTTGGTCACCACATCAAGGCCACATTGGCTCCATAACAATGTTCAGTTTGAGGATAACGGCTATCAAAGATGTGTGGAAGAAGGTGGGGGCTGTTTGGAGAGTTGCTTCAAAGACACTCCTAATGCTGCACGGCCCTGTGGGAATCTAAATTACTGCTCAAGGCCAAACTGAAATCCCCCGTCAGAGGGGAAGAGTCAGAGGCAGAGAGATGAGAAATGAACAGGGCGATGGAAAGAGGGAGACAGAATATGTGAAGCAATCTTTAGCTGTTTTTCCACTGATTAAAGTAGGAGCAATTACACACACGCTCACACACACACACACACACACACACACACACACACACACACACACACACACACACACACACACACACAAACACTAACGTTGATAAATAAAAATCATATGGCAGGTATGTGGTGTTCACCACAGACTGTTCCAGAGGTAACAAGTAAAATTATTAATTTACTAACTAATAAATAATAAAGCTTACCTCTGTCTCATTGATGCAGATTGCATTAAAATAACCATTATAAAGAATTTATAAATGCATTTATTTATAGCTTGCTTTCTGTGTATGTTCCTGGGGGGGTCAACTGGAGTCATTCATCAAAACTGCTGGCTTAACTCATTTACACACAAGTTGTCCTTTAGTGTCTGTGCCAAGTCACACCAGGTTATGGCTTACAGTGAGTCTGCTTGGGTCTGAGTAATGGAAATTTCATCATCAGGCAGTTAACACAATGTCTGTGCAGACATCTGCATGCCTGCAAATGTCCGCACAGAGTTGTGCATTACAGTACACCAACTGCAGCCGCTGATGCAGCGGACTTCAAGCCGACTTCAAATAAATACTCTCCTGGTCTGATTGGGGAGGGGTCCAGAGAAAAATCCGCAGTCTCACATTGTTTTGGCAAAGTTAAACACAGATTCAATATTAACTTTAGTGACCTCTGACTGGCATAACCAGGTGTCATTACTGCCAATGTGAATTATTATTTTACCAAATCTACATTTAGCCTTAGCAGTTTCAGATTTCCTTGAATGTCGCCTGCTCTGGCCCCTGGAAGACATTCGGCTATGGCTGCTGGTGTTGCTAGGTTTACATTTCTGAAAACAGAGTCGCCCATAACCAGAGTTTGTTCCTCGGCGGGTGTTTCACAGAGTAGGGAAAATCAATTTTGAAACTTGAAAGGGTTGGTGGTGTACCGGGGGACTCTGTTTAGGACGATGTTTCCTCCTCACAGTCACCCAGCCGGCCTGCTTTACCGACTGCTTGGGATCTGCTGGGGGAGAGCTAACAGCGCCTAAGCTACCTTGGTACCTTGCTGTCACTGCAATTAGCAAGTTGGTGCACACCCCGTGCCCTCCGCCCTGTTGCTGATACCAGACTGATTTGTTTCCTCTGGCTAGATCGCTGCACTATAGTATTATTTCACAGCAATTTGCAAACTACCACCGGGGACAGCCAATTTCATTCACAATGTGCACACGTGATCTCGGGACAGCCCTGCTCACGTTTGATTTTGCGTGGCTATAGAAAGCAAAATGGCAACAAGCATTAAAGTGAGGGGGGAGAAGAAGAAAAGGGGCGCACAAATCAGAATCAGAATATCCTTTATTGTCACTGTGCAGCGATAAGACAACGAAACTGTGCAAGCAGTCTCTATCTAGTGTCTTCATAAATTAAAATAAAAATAAAATAAATTATAGATAAAATAAATAGGTGCATGCACAGGTAATTCCACAGATTCACTCTCATTCCTCTAGATGTATACCATTCCCAGCAACCCACCCTTAAAATACACAACTTGTTTCCCCCCACTTCACTCCACACTTGCACTTATTTACACCGTCTGATATCCAGAGCATCATTATTCAGAAGTGCAATAGCCCAAGGAAAAGAAAGTGTCTCTAAGCCGATTTGTACGGCTCTTCAGGGCCCTGTATCTTCTGCCAGAGGGCAGGAGGTTGAAGAGAACTTGACTGGGGTGGGATGGACCACCCAGGATCTTCCTAGCCCTATTTAACCCCCAGGAGTACGCCATGCCATCTAGAGAGGGCAAGGGACAGCCAATTATTTTCTCAGCAGTCTTAACAATGCTCTACAGGGCCTTTCTGTCCCTTGCAGAACAGCCAGCATACCACACCGTGATGCAGTATCCAAGCACACTTTCTATGGTTGAGTGATAGAAACTCTGCAACTGGTTTTCCACCAGGTGGCATTTTTTTAATAGTCTTAATTCAATTCAATTCAATTCACTTTTATTTATATAGCGCCAAATCACAACAAACAGTCACCTCAAGGCGCTATGTATTGTGGGTAAAGACCCTACAATAACACAGAGAAAAACCCAACAGTCAAAACGACCCCCTATGAGCAAGCACTTGGCGACGGTGGGAAGGAAAAACTCCCTTTTAACAGGAAGAAACCTCCAGCAGAACCAGGCTCAGGGAGGGGCAGTCATCTGCTGCGACCGGTTGGGGCTGAGTGGAGAGAGACAGGACAAAAGGCATGCTGTGGAAGAGAGGCAGAGATTAATAATAATGATTAAATACAGAGTGAAGTATAAACAAGTAAATAAGGTGAATGAGAAGAAACAGTGCATTATGGGACCCCCCCTCAGCAGCCTAGGCCTATAGCAGCATAACTAAGGGGTGGTTCAGGGTCGTCTGATCCAGTCCTAACTATAAGCTTGATCAAAAAGCAAAGTTTTAAGCCTAATCTTGAAAATAGAGAGGGTGTCTGTCTCCCGAATCCAAGCTGGGAGCTGGTTCCACAGATGAGGGGCCTGAAAGCTGAAGGTTCTGCCTCCCATTCTACTTTTAAGTATCCTAGGAACCACAAGTAAGCCAGCAGTCTGAGAACGAAGTGCTCTATTGGGGTGATACGGTACTATGAGGTCTTTGAGATAAGATGGGGCCTGATTATTCAAGACCTTGTATGTTAGGAGAAGGATTTTAAATTCTATTCTAGATTTAACAGGGAGCCAATGAAGAGAAGCCAATATGGGAGAAATATGCTCTCTCGTTCTAGTCCCTGTTAAGAAGTATAGCCTCTGCTGAGCCTTGGCGACCACTGCTGACGTGTTGGTGGATCAAGTTAGGTTGTCAGCCACGTGCACCCCAAGAAACTTGAAATAGGGGACTCTCTCCAAACAGACACCATCTATGGTGTATGGTGGGCATGGTCCACTCTCTTCTTCCTCCAGTCCATCACCATTTCCTTGGTTCTGCTGGTGTTTTTGTTATTTGTTTGCCAAACACCAGGCTACCAGCCTCTGAACCTCTTCCACATACTCTGTCTCATTGCCATCAGAGATGAGACCCATCACCATTATATCATCTGCAAATTTAACTATGATATTTGACTGGTGGTGGAGGGCACAGTTGTGTGTGTATAGAGTATAGATGAATGGGCTTAACACACAGCCCTGCTGAGCGTTTGGGTGGAGGATGTGGAGAGCCCTACTCTGTCTGGGGGCAGTCTGTCAGGAAGCTGTAGATCCAATCACAGGTGAGGGATGGGAACCCCAAGTCAGTCAGCTTCTTGACAAGAATGCTCGGCAGAATGTTGTTAAATGCTGAGCTAAAATCAACAAAAAGCATCCTGACATAATTATTCTCCTCTGTGTGGCTGGCAGCAGCGTGCATGACAGTGGTGATGGCATCAGCTGTTGACCTGTTTGCCTCATAAGCAAACTGATACTTGTCAAAGTTCTGGGGGAGGCAGGACTTGAGGTGATGAAGGACAGGCCTCTCAAAGCATTTCATGACCACAGAGGTCAATGCCACCGGTCTGTAGTCATTGAGGCTACTTATGGGGGCTTTCCTGGTCATGGGAATAATGGTGGCTGCTTTCAAGCAGGATGAAACAGTAGCCTGTTTCAGGGAGATGTTAAAAGTCCTTGTGAGGACTCCAGACAGCTGGTTAGCACAAGCCTTCAATACCTTGCCCAGTACTCAGTCCGGTCCTGCCACTTTATGTGGATTTACAGCTTTCAATACCTTCTCACCTGATGTTCCTGCAAATCAAGCACATGAGTGTTGGAGGGCTGGAGGAGCAGACTGAGACCTCCCCATCTCAAAGCGGGTGAAAAAGTGATTTAATTCTTCCACCAGAGGGGCATTGGCATTTACCATCTCTGCTGAGCTCCTCCTGTAATTTGTTAGGTGCTGTACTCCCTGCCCCACCTGTCTCGGATTTTTGTCAAATAGATGCTCCTCCACCTTCCTCTTAAAGTTCTTCTTGGTCGCTTTCATTCCCCTCCTAAGGTTTGCCCTGGCAACGCTATATGACAAATGACAATTTTGACAAATTTTGACAATATCCTATTAAACATAAGTTCCCAGGAGCTCAGTGTTGCCAACTTAGTGACTTTCAGATCCCCCTAGTGACAAAAAGCAACAAATGTAGCAACTTTTTCTGGTGACTTTGGTGACTTTTGGACATAGCTTAGAAAGCCTAAACCTTCCGCCGACACTGGCCTTTAGTTCGACACATCTGGTGTACATAAAAGTACACCAGATGTGTCGAACTAAAGGCCCACAGGCTGCATCTATAATTATATTTGGCCCACGAGATAATGGTAAATAGTGCTCCTACCACTCATACTACAAATTTTGCTATGCACTGCAACAGCTGGTCAAGACCTGTGCACTAACCCGTTTTCCAGCGTTGCCAATGACACATTGATCAGTGATCAGCGGATAAAAACATCAGTCAGCACTTTTTCCAGTGACATTTAAGCTAGCCTAGCCCCCCAAAATGGCCAGACAAAAAGTGGACTTTGAAAACAGGAGGGAAGCAGGGGACCTGTTCACTGACATCAGAGGTACACCTGTGTGTCTCTTCCCCGCCTGCGATGTGCAGGGAAAAGAGTGAAATTGTGGGATGGATATGGGAGAACATGCAGAGGGAGACCTCTGCATCTACACGGTGGCCTGTGAAAATGTTCTGGCTAGAACCCTGCAAAGCCATAGGAGTATAACTAAACAATGGTTCTTGGTGGCCTGAGCCAACTCCAACTATAAGCTTTATCAAAAAGGAAAATTTTAATCTTAAAAATAGAGAGGGTGTCTGTCTCCTGAATCCAAACTGGGAGCTAGTTCCACAGAAGAGGGGCCTGAAAGCTGAAGGCTCTGCCTCCCATTCTACTCTTAAGTATCCTAGGAAGCACATGTAAGCCAGCAGTCTGAGAGCGAAGTGATCTGTTACGATACTACAGTATTATAAGCTATGCAAGATGTCATGGGGCCTGATTATTCAGGACAGAGTCATGGTTATCATGCATCCCTGAGTGTGGGTTGGCCAATGTGTAAGACTTTAGATTTTCTAATTAACATTTTCAAATCCAACTCCAGACATCATCTGGTTTACTTTGTCAATTCAACAAAGAGTCTTCCTCCGACATATTTCATAAGCTGTGGTTTGCAGTCACCTTTATTTCGAGGCTCAAATATAAACTCTGTCGTGCAATGACTCTTAATCCTCTCTCAAAAGCTTTTTAAAGCAGCCTTGAGTCCAGCATTGGAGACTCATCTGTGCCATAAAGTGCTGATGGCTGTTATGTATCTTGTGGTAATGAGCAAACTAAACCTTTCAGAACAGATTTGGTATTTTGTATTTGAAGTAATCTTCATATCAGATTAGGTAGAATATCAGGTGTAATATTCTTCACTATCACAGTCCCAAACAAGTGTTTATACCAAGTACTCTGGAGGAGAAATGAGCTGATTTATTCCTCTTTAATCATCTCCACTCTGCAGCTATCACAGACTCTGTTCTGCACTTCCCTTCGTTCATGTTCTTACTTTCCATTGTCATTACCACCATTGCCTTCTTCATCATAATCACTGTCACAGTCGACTCGTCATGAGTACCATCATCGCCATCAACGCCACCTCTACAATCATTATCATCATGAAATGAATTACATGGAACAATTTGCAGCAGATTCAGTCTTAAAACAAAAGTGTTCTTTTCAACACGTGTGTGTGTGCGTGTGTGTGCCTTATTGCAAATGACACACATTTTTCTGATCGTATCACAACTGCTCTGGAGGTGGTTTGGAGCGTTGCCTCTCTGCTTGAAACAAGACAAAAAACAGAGTGTGTTTGTTTTTCTGTTCATTGTTTCGAGTGCCGCTGCACCGTGAATATAAACATTCTTCATCATCGTAATCATTGGCATCATCCTCATTGCTATTGTGAGTGCTATCAACAAGGAGCCAGCTAACACGATCATCACTGTCAACAGTAATGAGCAGCATCACGTAACAGAGATCAGGATTTTATATTGCATTTAATTCTGTATTTTAGAGGCTATACAGTATCTCAGAGCTCAGATCTTTTTTGAAATACACACTGTAGTTACCTTCGAAGACGCTGCTGACTGTAAATCCATTTGTGTCTCAGCAGAACTTCTTAAATTTCATTTTGGATATGAAATATGAATATATGAATATGCAACTCAACTTATTTACTGGCATTTGTGTGTCCTTAATCCCTGGGATCTGTGTGTGCATGCACACTCAGTCTAGACTCTCCAACAGATGGTAATCTAGATTAGTCTTTCTCTGTTTTACATGTGTGTGTTTTATTTTTTATTTTTTTTTACAGCTTTGTGTTTCTGTCTCATTGCTGGGTTTGTCAGTGACAGATATATTTTACAGATGCTCAGATGTGTGTGCATTGATGCGTATAACATGCTCACCCGACCCTGACCCCTCCTCCTACAGCAGGTCTGCCAAGCTTTGGATTTCTTCACATGATGAAGTGTTGCATGGAGCACTTTGAATCTTTTATTATTCAGCATCAGAGTTTAGGGGACTCACAGCAAGAAAGCCAGACTGTCAGTTTGTAGAACATGCCAGTCAGTTGTCATCTTTTCTCTTGTTAAATGTCAGCGAATTTTTGTATAATGAATAACAATGTTATTCCATATTTATGTATTAGACTATACATAATGGGGCTGGCCAGTTATCCTACAATACAAGGCTGCTCATTTATTTTCTTATGTAGATGGTGACAGGTAGTTCTAATTTTGTTTTCATTTTAAATGTCAATTTGAAGGTTGCAATGAAAAACTAAATAAAAATGGGCATAAAACCAGGAAAATCATATGCAGTAAATAGTACTAGACGTGCAAACCAGAGACTCGGCTGGATATTGGGTCTTCAGTAACTCCCAGTGCTGTGCAAGTTTAAGATACTTTTCAATTTTTTCTTAAATCAAAACACTGCTGAAGGCAATAAAAAAATCAGGCTTTCCTCTATCAACCAACTGAAGGGAGGACCATTAATTTATCACTTCAACCTGCATTCTGTACAGTGGTAGAGGTGGCCAGGACTTATCTGGTCTTAGGACTTATTGGGCATAGCTGATCACCCACTTGAAAATCATGTGTGTGATTTCACCAGATGCAGAACGTTGTTGTGAACTGATTTCATCCCATAATACAGCACAAAGGTTAAAGTTATGTGCATTATTTCTCTGGGAGAAACTAGTTATGATTTAAGACATAACAGATTAGAAAGGGAGAACATCAGCATCAACCACAGATCATAAAAACTCGAGCAGAAAATGGCCATGCATAGCAAACACAAGCAGGCTAGGGTGCAAATGAGCCAAATTAGAGCTAGGATTGCTATTTGTGATGTAGCATGTCAGGTGAAAAGGCAGGGACTCAGGTCTGAAACAACAACCTGAGGGCAACAGCTCAAAGCCCTGTGAAGTCCAAGGAATCCAGTATCACCTGAAGCTGTTGAAAGATACAATTTAAATTGGTGCACACAACACTGGTTCATCCCTGGAGTTAGGTGTCTTTTTTATTCTTGAATGATTCATAGGTCAGGGTTAAGTGGCTTAACAAGCAGGAAAAAAACGCTCCTCTGAAAATGGACTGAAAATGAATGAAAAAGCAGCCAATGTCCAAAGAACTCTGAAAGACCTTCAGAGAGCTGGAGAACTGTTGCTCAAGACCACTTAAAAAAAATATAACACAGTCTGGCTCCCTGGAAGAAAAATCGTAAGAAATGAAGGGTGGCTCGTGACTTTTACACATCACTGTTCAATATAAAATGTCTGGGGCTTTAGCAACCTTTTGATGAATATGTATTATGTATTTCTTATGTATTTTTTATGTATTTATTGAGTTGTTTTACGTATTTTATTGTTTTGTTATACAGTACTTTGGACCGTGTGGGTGATTTTAAAGCACTTTATGAATACAGCTGGGGATTTTGATCAGATTGATATCTATCATCAAGTTTCTTTGCTAATCTGTGACCTGCAGAGTCAGAAGCTTTGGTTTTTGTCTGCTGTCATTTAACTCAACACAGGACTGAGCAGAGATGGTGTTGTGGGTAGAATATGAGTTTTATGATTTTGAAAGCAAACCTCCATCTTTGATATCAGGCTCAAAAGAAATATTTTCCTTGAGTACAAGGAGCAGCACATTGAAAGCCCTGAGTGAGTCGTGTGTCTCTCAAACACACACACACACACACACACCCACACACACACACACACACACAGTGGGTGTGTGTGTGGGTCATCTTTCAGGTTCGTAGCACTGAGAATCATACTCGTAACACCCACACAGGTAAACACACAGACACACACATTAGCAGGTCAGTGAGTCAGGCACGTCTTGACTCTTTTTCTTCTCCTGGGATGTACTGTTCCAGAAGAAAGCCTGTTTTTAATCTGGTGAATAATATTCACTAGGTCAGATAAAAGCAGCCTCGAGGGTAAAAAAAACTCTCACGTTTATTTAATTATTTAACCTTCATTAAACCAGAAAAGGTCATCTAGGGACAAATCTTTATTCAGAATAAATAATTCAGAGAGCAATACCTTAAATTCATGCTTTAATGTTATTTGTATTCTGTTGTGATGAAGCTTGCTTTGATTTTTTTTATGCATGTCCCATTGGTGTGAATCTTTCTTTTATTACTTTTGATTTTTTAATAGACCATATTACATATGAGCCCCCCCATTTTTTTTCCGTTTGTCTTTGTTGTGCGGCGGTCTTGAACAAAGGCTACAGTTTTAATCTCAGACACACTTGAGAAGTCTCAAAACTTCCCCCAAACTATAACCATCAGGGTCCCATTCATTTACTGCTCGAGATGCAGCCTTGTTGTTCAGAGAGTGTAGAAGACAATATGATTGTGAAGACTGATTGTGCTGCAACACAGCATGCCTGCTCAGCAAAACAAGCCTTTATGAATAAATAAAGAGATAACAGAGAGCTCATTATTACAGAAACGCTCACCCAATCCATCTGGATAATGTGCCAAATGACAAAAATGCACAATTCAATCAGTGAAAGTGTGAACACATCACCTGTCAAAGCCTTTTCTGGGCAGCTGATGGACACGGCTAACCTGACACAGCCCACTGTAATGAAGTCCAGACACCCCCACAGAGCAGACTCTCAAAGGCCTGAAGGTGGAGCTTAAGGGGGCTTTAAGATGCTCAGGTGCTATCCTCATCCCAGGGGTATTGAGCAAGGATGGAAAAGTGTGGCACAGACATCAGCACACAAACCTAAAAATCATCCCTAAAATCATTTATCATGTATAAAAACAGAATGCCTTTGTCATTATACAGAACGTAAAGTGAGATTGGAGGACCACTCATGTTCAGTGCCACACTGTGGAAAGACACACGTTCTAAAAATATAAAATAAAATAGAATGTAGTAAAAAATAAAATTAATAGATATGTGTATGTACATAAACATAAAGAATCACTTTGGTGAAGAAGGACAGATGCAGGTTTGAGCTGCTAGAAGATAGGAAAGACCAACGAGTACGATTTAAAAGACTGACTCTTTTTCATGCATTTCAGACTGACGCACACATTTTTTTCGGATCTGTTAGCTCTGATGATCGGAGGGTTGGGAGATGGAAGAATGGAGGGTGAACTAGCTGACGTCAAATAAAATCTGCTTTACAGTTTGGTGAGAAGCTGAAAGCTCAGAAATGATGCCTGCTGCTCCTCGGGGTGGCTCTCCAGCTGATTCACTTAGCGCTTGGCAGGCTGACGCTGTGGGACTCGGTAAATGCTGCGCTCAGGAAGCTGACACACCAGGGTTTTGTTAGACACCAGGGACCTGCACTGCAGAGGCTGCAGGGAAACAGGCAGAAGGCTGGCTGACAGGGGTGAAGGCAGAGGGCTAGTCTGTGACAATGAATCCATCATTCAATGTCTGAATCATTTTTAACATGTGGGGAAAAAGCTAACAGGACAGATATATTAAAATTATGAATGAGACAAGCTTTGATAACATTGAATAAGCACTAGAAGCTGAAAGTACTTTTCTCCTTTTAAGCAGATCTGAGGTTGGGAAACTCTACATATTTCAAGTCCTAACTTACAATGAAGGGACCTGATTTTTTTTTTCTTTTTAAGAGAAATATTCAAACCACTACGTTTTTATAGATAGGTGCTATAGAATATATCTTCCTGCTTGTTATGATAATATCCAGTGGTTTTACTAATGATGGCCATATCCAAAACCACCCAACTGAAACATGTTCGGTAGTGTTCATCTCTCTCTACACCCACATCATTTCACACTCTCCCGCATCATCACCACATTTAACTTAAGCTGAGTTTCATTCATTTGTTGTCAATATACACTGCTCAAAAAAATAAAGGGAACACTCGAATAAGACATCCTAGATCTGAATGAATGAAATATTCTCATTGAATACTTTGTTCTCTACAAAGCTGAATGTGCTGATAACAAAGTCACACAAAAATCATCAATGGAAATCAAATTTATTAACCAATGGAGGCCTGGATTTGGAGTCACACACAAAATTAAAGGTTAAAAACACACTACAGGCTGATCCAACTTTGATGTAATGTCCTTAAAACAAGTCAAAATGAGGCTCAGTATTGTGTGTGGCCTCCACGTGCCTGTATGACCTTACTACAATACCTGGGCATGCTCCTGATGAGGTGGCAGATGGTCTCCTGAGGGATCTCCTCCCAGACCTGGACTAAAGCATTTGCCAACTCCTGGACAGTCTGTGGTGCAACGTGACGTTGGTGGATGGAGCGAGACATGATGTCCCAGATGTGCTCAATCGGATTCAGGTCTGGGGAACGGGCGGGCCAGTCCATAGCTTCAATGCCTTCATCTTGCAGGAACTGCTGACACACTCCAGCCACATGAGGTCTAGCATTGTCCTGCATTAGGAGGAACCCAGGGCCAACCACACCAGCATATGGTCTCACAAGGGGTCTGAGGATCTCATCTCGGTACCTAATGGCAGTCATGCTACCTCTGGCGAGCACATGGAGGGCCGTGCAGCCCTCCAAAGAAATGCCACCCCACACCATTACTGACCCACTGCCAAACCGGTCATGCTGAAGGATGTTGCAGGCAGCAGATCGCTCTCCACGGCGTCTCCAGACTCTGTCACGTCTGTCACATGTGCTCAGTGTGAACCTGCTTTCATCTGTGAAGAGCACAGGGCGCCAGTGGTGAATTTGCCAATCCTGGTGTTCTCTGGCAAATGCCAAGCATCCTGCACGGTGTTGGGCTGTGAGCACAACCCCCATCTGTGGACGTCGGGCCCTCATACCATCCTCATGGAGTCGGTTTCTAACTGTTTGTGCAGACACATGCACATTTGTGGCCTGCTGGAGGTCATTTTGCAGGGCTCTGGCAGTGCTCCTCCTGTTCCTCGTTGCACAAAGGCGGAGGTAGCGGTCCTGCTGCTGGGTTGTTGCCCTCCTACGGCCTCCTCCGCGTCTCCTGGTGTACTGGCCTGTCTCCTGGTAGCGCCTCCAGCCTCTGGACACTACGCTGACAGACACAGCAAACCTTCTTGCCACAGCTCGCATTGATGTGCCATCCTGGATGAGCTGCACTACCTGAGCCACTTGTGTGGGTTGTAGAGTCCGTCTCATGCAAAGGGACTGAGAAATGGTCTGTGGTCCCCACCTGCAGAACCACTCCTTTATTGAGTGTGTCTTGCTAATTGCCAATAATTTCCACCTGTTGTCTATTCCATTTGCACGACAGCATGTGAAATTGATTGTCAAACAGTGTTGCTTCCTAAGTGGAGAGTTTGATTTCACAGGAGTTTGATCTACTTGGAGTTATATTGTGTTGTTTAAGTGTTCCCTTTATTTTTTTGAGCAGTGTATTTTATGATGCTACACAGTATTTTAAATTATGGCACACACTTTTTTGCATTAATTACTTTTTCTCTGGTTTATGACTTACCTGTCTGCTGCTCCTATACTTCCCTGATGAACAAAAAGTAGGGATGGGATGCTCGATACTGGTTCGAGTTTCTGAAGCGTAGATATTCCGAAACACTGCTCCGAAGTCTGTTTCTGTCATGGAACAGCTGTGTGGCAGGCAGGATGACGGCTGGACCCCAATGCAGAAACACGCCGGACAGAGGTAAGGGGGATACACAGGTTTATTAGGAACAAGCCAGGAACAAAAACAGACCTAAAAAACGGTGCAAAGCAGGGAGACCAACAACTGGAGCACAGAACGGGGAACACGGAAGGGCACAATGAAGACGACGCGACAAGGAACGGAAGAAAACGGAGGGCTTAAGAACACATGAGGGCAATCGGGGCAAGAGAAAACAGCTGGACACAACAGGTGAAACAAATCAGGAAAATCACAGGGGGAAGCAAAGCTAGACACTAGACAAGGGGAACACAGGACTATCAAAATAAAACAGGAAGGGACAGGACCAGGAAGACGCAGAAACATCAGGGACCAAGGAAACCAGGAAACAAAACAGAAAACACTGGGCCACCGGCCCAGGAACATGACAGTTTCAAAACATCCACATCACATGACCTGGGCTAATTGAGGTTTTGGTGCATTTCACCACAGTTTCAACAGGTGACTTACCTGCTGCTTACCTGCTAATTCCCATTTTCGATGGACCACAGTACTTTGGGCCAGACCTTGAATTACTGAGTTCAACTTTTTAATGCTATCGTTTCTATTTATTACAAGTGTGCACACGTGCATGTGTTAAAGAAAATGCCCAATGTCTCATTATAATTTTTGATGTGGATTGTGCTGCGGCCCACGTTAAAAAACAGAAAATCTCACGCCCACCCCCAGCGGTTGTCCAATAGTGTGAAATTCTCCTGGCTAAAAGTCTATCTTCACTCTCATCAAAATACAAGAGAAAGTGATGTACTTCCTTGAAAATTTGATTTAAAAAAACAAAGAAATTGTTGGCTATAAATTGCTAACACTACCCAGTCATATGCAAGGATACAAAGATTCTTTATTGTCATTCTCATCACATTTTCATGCAATGGAAAGAAATTCTTTTTTTGGTCTTATTTGATAGCTTTGCAGTGGAGACAGACAGGAAAATGGGAGGAGAGATGGAGGAAGACACGCAGTGAGTGGCGACTAGATCGTGCAGCCTATGTGGTCGCCTGCTTGACCGCTGAGCCATCCTGGCACCCAATGGAGTGTTGCCCATGTAATATTTATGACAGTTTCAATGATGAAAGAAGAATAAATATAAATATAACTAACAATAATATAAAGAAATGCAAGAAAAACACCTCCATTAATCACAGGTGGCCTATTTGTGTCACATCGGGAGGAGCTGCGGTGCGGCGAGGAAGGAGGCAGGACACCAAAAACAGAACTCCGGGAACACAGGGTTTATTAAACTGAAGGGGGAACAAAAACACACATGAACTCCCCCCGGGAAATGCACGGGTTGGGAGGAGACCAGGGAAACCAGGAAACACGAGGGAAAGACACAGGGACCACAGCGAGGAACTATCACTATGAACGAACACAACTGGGGATAACCACGAAATGACACGACAAGGAACGGAAGAAAACTGAGGGCTTAAGAATACATGAGGGCAATCGGAGCGGGACCCTCGGGCGGACAGCCGCGTGGCATGCGGCGGCGGCGAAGACGACCGGGGCCCCCTGACGGCTCGGACGGAGCGGGACCCTCGGGCGGACGGCCGCGTGGCATGCGGCGGCGAAGAAGAGCGGGGCCCCCTGACGGCTCGGACGGAGCGGGACCCTCGGGCGGACGGCCGCGTGGCATGCGGCGGCGAAGAAGAGCGGGGCCCCCTGACGGCTCAGACGGAGCGGGACCCTCGGGCGGACGGCCAAGTGGCATGCGGCGGCGAAGAAGAGCGGGACCCCCTGGCGGCTCGGGCTGAGCGGGACCCCCTGGCGGCCCGGGCTGAGGTGCCCGAAGGAGCTGCTGAAGGAGCTGAGGGGACCGAAGGAGCTGCTGAAGGAGCTGAGGGGACCGAAGGAGCTGCTGAGGGAGCTGAGGGGACCGAAGGAGCTGAAGGGTCTGAAGGGACTGAAGGGAGTGAAGGGACTGAAGGGAGTGAAGGGACTGAAGGGAGTGAAGGGACCAAAGCTGCAGGGACTGAAGGGACCAAAGCTGCAGGGACTGAAGGGACCAAAGCTGCAGGGACTGGAGGGACCAAAACTGCAGGGACTGGAGGGACCAAAACTGCAGCTACTGGAGGGGCCGGAGCTACAGCTACTGGAGGGGCCGGAGCTACAGCTACTGACAGAAACTGGGAAGGAGAGGGAGCTGGAGCTACAGCGAGCCGAGAGGAAGCCGGCGACGCTACGGCTGGCCGAGAGAAAGCCGGCGACGCTACGGCTGGCCGAGAGGAAGCCGGCAACGCTACGGCTGGCTGAAGCTGGGGGAAAGCTGACGGGACAGCTGACTGAAGCAGCGGAAAGGCTGACGGGGCAGCTGGCTGAGGGATGGCCGGAGCTACGGCTGCTGGCTGAGGGATGGCCGGAGCTACGGCCGCTGGCTGAGGGATGGCTGAAGCTGGGGAAAGCTGACGGGACAGCCAACTGAAGCAGCGGAAAGGCTGACGGGGCAGCTGGCTGAGGGATGGTCGGAGCTCCGGCCGCTGGCTGAGGGATGGCCGGAGCTACGGCGGCTGGCTGAGGGGAAGCCGGAGCAACGGCGGTTGGCTGAGGGGAAGCCGGAGCTACGGCGGCTGGCTGAGGGGAAGCCGGAGCTACGGCGGCTGGCTGAGGGGAAGCCGGAGCAACGGCGGCTGGCTGAGGGGAAGCCGGAGCTACGGCGGCTGGCTGAGGGGAAGCCGGAGCTACGGCGGCTGGCTGAGGGGAAGCCGGAGCTACGGCGGCTGGCTGAGGGGAAGCCGGAGCTATGGCGGCTGGCTGAGGGGAAGCCGGAGCTACGGCAGCTGGCTGAGGGGAAGCCGGAGCTACGGCGGCGGGGACAGGAGCTAGCGAGGGAGCCAGAGAGGGAGCTAGAGCTGGGGCCAGAGAGGGAGCTAGAGCTGGGGCCAGAGAGGGAGCTAGAGCTGGGGCCAGAGAGGGAGCTAGAGCTGGGGCCAGAGAGGGAGCTAGGGCTGGAGCAGGGACCGGAAGTGCAGCCCAGCTCATGATGTGCACCACATAGCCCCTCGTCAGTGTGGGCATGGTGTCCATCAGCCCGGGGAAGTCCCACAACAGCCCGTGGAGACTGCATGCCAGCTGTCTCCCCTGCTTGTCACAGGGCTGCCAGAACCATTGGTGGCAGAGGTCCAGCGCCCGTCCGCAGGGGTCCAGCGGACACCCCCCACCGGGCTGGTCAGGTGGAGGAGAGGCGGGTGAGTGGCGCCGCCGGGGACTGTTCCGGCCAGCCGGTCCCCCCAGAGCCAGGCGAGTGCCGCTGAAGGTGCTGGGGTCCACTCGTGGTCGTGTCATTCTGTCACGTCGGGAGGAGCTGCGGTGCGGCAAGGAAGGAGGCAGGACACCAAAAACAGAACTCCGGGAACACAGGGTTTATTAAACTGAAGGGGGAACAAAAACACACATGAACTCCCCCCGGGAAATGCACGGGTTGGGAGGAGACCAGGGAAACCAGGAAACACGAGGGAAAGACACAGGGACCACAGCGAGGAACTATCACTATGAACGAACACAACTGGGGATAACCACGAAATGACACGACAAGGAACGGAAGAAAACTGAGGGCTTAAGAATACATGAGGGCAATCGGGGCAAGAGAAAACAGCTGGGGAACACAGGTGAAGCAAATCAGGAAAACAACAGGGGGAAGCAAAGTCAGACACGAGACATGGGGAACACAGGACTATCAAAATAAAACAGGAAGGGACAGGACCAGGAACACGCAGAAACATCAGGGACCAGAGAAACAAGGAAACAAAACAGAAAACACTGGGCCACAGGCCCAGGACCATGACAATTTGTTAATAATTTTCATGATAAATTAGTTTTTCCTCCTTTTTTCATTCTCGTGGACACGTAAATGTGTCATAAACAAAAGGAGACAGGCTGCAGGTTCAGTGTAATCAAAACCTGCGCCTCAGACTGAGGCAAACATCATGTCTCAAGATACGTCATCCACAGCAGAATCCAATGCAAACAAAGTTTTGGAAAGTTTCTTCATCCTCCGCTGAGCAATCTTTGAACCATGACATGCTTGCTCAGATTTAAAAGTTATTGGTCAGTGTGAAATGGACTGTTTATCAGAATTAGCCCATGATAGCCTTTTAGTTTTTTAGAAGAAAAACACATTTAGCCTAGTTTTTTATGTTTTCCACTGAACTACTATGCAACTGAAACAGGGTCACATGCAGAAAAACACACGGTTCACTACAGTCACAGCTTGCTCTCCTTAACTGTACGGAGATTTCTCCAAAATCTGCTGATTGTAATTACTGAGTCGGGTATATATATATATATATATATATATATATATATATATATATATATATAAAAAGACATTTAGAATTGTACAGCGTTGTGTGCATTGTTTCGCAGACTAGCCTTGTCGAGCTGTGACAATGTGTCACTGTGGAGATGAGTGTCAGATTGTTTCGAAACTTCAATACAATTCTGACACAATTGCTTCAAACTTTAAGTGTTTCACAGTTTTTCACAAAGCCTCACTTTGAAATAAGGGAGGGCAAAATGAAAATGAGCTCTTATTGGGCCAATGTGTGATGGCATCACTGGTAGACAATAAGAGCGGTCAAAACATATAAGCAATCTTCCCTTGTTGCTAAGAACATCCCGTGAACTGAGAAATGACCTGCAATACAGCACAGTGATTCATATGTTACTGGCCTAAGAATTAGCCCTTGCGACTTCCGACTCATTTTGCCAGATAGGTCACATATAGGTGGAGTTCTCACTCATTCAATTAGACTTCAGTCACACAGCCCTAGAGAACAGTTGGTTCTCTAGGTCTCTGGCAACCCCTGGTTGATAGGGAAAGATGTGTATTCCCCCGACCAATTGGCAAATGGCTGCTAGGGGTTGCTCTCAGTCACTAGGTAAAATCATTTGGAGTTAACTTCAATAGTTACTTCATCCAAGCCATCAACATGTTTATTAGATCCCATTCCTACTAGACTGTTCAAAGAAGTCTTTCCAATTATTGATGCCTCAATCTTAAATATGATCAATCTGTCTTTATTAGGTGGCTATGTACCACAGGCCTTCAAGGTGGCAGTAATTAAACCGCTACATAAAAAGCCATCACTTGACCCAGCTGTCTTAGCTAATTATAGGCCAATCTCCAACCTTCCTTTTCTCTCCAAAATCCTTGAAAGAGTAGTTGTAAAACAGCTAACTGATCATCTGCAGAGGAACGGTTTATTTGAAGAGTTTCAGTCAGGTTTCAGAATTCATCACAGTACAGAAACAGCATTAGTGAAGGTTACAAACGATCTTCTTACAGCCTCTGACAGTGGACTCATCTCTGTGCTTGTCCTGTTGGACCTCAGTGCAGCTTTGATACTGTTGATCATAACATTTTATTACAGAGATTAGAGCATGCCATAGGTATTAAAGGTACTGCACTGCAGTGGTTTGAATCATATTTATCAAATAGACTCCAATTTGTTCATGTAAATGGGGAGTCGTCTTCACACACTAAGGTTAATTATGGAGTCCCACAGGGTTCTGTGCTAGGTCCAATTTTATTTACATTGTACATGCTTCCCTTAGGCAATATTATTAGAAAGCATTGCATCAATTTCCATTGTTATGCAGATGATACTCAGCTTTATCTACCCATGAAGCCACATGACACACATCAGTTAGTTAAACTGCAGGAATGTCTTAAAGACATAAAGGCCTGGATGACCTCTAATTTCCTGCTACTAAATTCAGATAAAACTGAAGTTCTTGTACTCGGCCCCACAAATCTTAGATGCATGGTGTCAAACCAGATACTTACTCTGGATGGCATTACTTTGGCCTCCAGTAACACTGTGAGAAATCTTGGAGTCATTTTTGACCAGGATATGTCCTTCAATGCACATATTAAACAGATATGTAGGACCGCTTTTTTACATCTGCGCAATATTTATAAAATTAGAAACATCCTTTCTCAGACTGATGCTGAAAAGTTAATCCATGCATTTATTACTTCTAGGCTGGACTACTGTAATTCATTATTATCAGGCTGTCCTAAAAACTCCCTGAAAAGCCTTCAGCTGATCCAAAATGCTGCAGCTAGAGTACTGACAGGGACTAGAAAGAGAGAGCAGATTTCTCCCATTTTGGCTTCTCTTCATTGGCTCCCTGTTAAATCTAGAATAGAATTTAAAATCCTTCTCCTAACATACAAGGTCTTGAATAATCAGGCCCCATCTTATCTCAAAGACCTTATAGTACCGTATCACCCCAATAGAGCACTTCGTTCTCAGACTGCTGGCTTACTTGTGGTTCCTAGGATACTTAAAAGTAGAATGGGAGGCAGAGCCTTCAGCTTTCAGGCCCCTCTTCTGTGGAACCAGCTCCCAGCTTGGATTCGGGAGACAGACACCCTCTCTATTTTTAAGATTAGGCTTAAAACTTTCCTTATGATCAAGCTTATAGTTAGGGCTGGATCAGACGACCCTGAACCACCCCTTAGTTATGCTGATATAGGCCTAGGCTGCTGAGGTGGGGTCCCATAATGCACTGTTTCTTCTCATTCACCTTTATTTACTTGTTTATACTTCACTCTGTATTCAATCATTATTATTAATCTCTGGCTCTCTTCCACAGCATGTCTTTTGTCCTGTCTCTCTCCACTCAGCCCCAACCGGTCGCAGCAGATGACTGCCCCTCCCTGAGCCTGGTTTGCTGGAGGTTTCTTCCTGTTAAAAGGGAGTTTTTCCTTCCCACCGTCGCCAAGTGCTTGCTCATAGGGGGTCGTTTTGACTGTTGGGTTTTCTCTGTGTTATTGTAGGGTCTTTACCCACAATACAAAGCGCCTTGAGGCGACTGTTTGTTGTGATTTGGCGCTATATAAATAAAATTGAATTGAATTGAATGAGGGGCCTGCTCTAAAGCCCTGCTTGTGATTTCGCTGGACACTAGTAGATTGCTGCAGTTGCCAGTAGTTTGCAAGATGCAGAGTTGCTTGCAAACACTCGCTAACTACTAGCCGAGTGGTAGTAAAACTTGAAAAAGTGCAATACAAACAGGAAATGAAGAACATTTACCTTCAAAGTAAAAGTTGCACCGTTTGAAATTTTTTGGTTGCAGAGGTGAGGCACAACTTTTACTTTGAAGGCAAACAGTCTATTTCTGGTTTGTGTTGCACAGTTTCTCCACCTCTTAGTGAGTAGTTGGCGAGTGTTTGCAGACAAGTTGGCATCTTCTATGCAAACGACAAGTGATGGCAGCAATCTGCTTGTAATCAAAGCAGTTGCAAGGAGGGTTTCGGTTCAGCACCCTGTTTGCAAACCGATTTCACAGCAACCTCCAGCAATCGCTCACCAATGAACCGGTAATACAGATTTTTCCTTCTTGACGGTAGGTTGCCAGGGGGCTGTTGACCGGTCTATGGGCCTGTGTAACTGAGGCGTTAGTTTAGTTTATTGAATTTTTGTTTTGTTTAGCAGTATTTTTGTGCTTCGCTGACCTAATCTTTTAACTGGCTGACTTAATTCTTAAAATAGCAAATTTTCACTGCTGTGTATCATTTGTTACATTTTTTGTGAAACTTTTGGGTGAAATAAAAAAAACTAAACAGTTTATGGAAAGTATGCCTGTGTGTTCTTTGACTTCTTGGCCCCTTTTCAAGGAGCTGACACTGCAATATTATGCTTCCGCTATTATCTAAGAAAATTACGACCCTGGGTGTAAAAGATGCCACAGAGATCCACCCTGAAAACATAATCATTTTAATTATTTTTCATGTGAGGTGTGCATGTTTTCTGTGCATGCACACAGAAATGGTTCATGAAGAGATAATTTGTTAAAATAATTTACTAGATTACAGAGAGTGACTTTAGCATTGGTGTTTATGTCGGCAGTACCAGCTGGCAAGTTGCTTTACGCATTCTGTAGAAGCTTGTTTACCCATGTTACACAAACCTGGTAAAAATCGTGAACCCTTACAGCGTTGTGCTGGGTCCAAAAACTACTGCTGACAGTTGGTCACTATTGGATATCTGTTCGTATAGGTAAGCCAAACCATCATACCATCATGGGCTAGTCAGCACTTTCAGTCCCATTATTGTTGCTTCAATTGCTCATCATCAACATTTAAACACTGTCTGAGGTTAGGGTTATGTTTTAACCACATGCTAAATAGGTATATTTACGGAAACTAGAAGATGTTGCCTTTCAAATGAAATCTCTCACATTTTGGCAGTACAGTTTTTCTCTTCCGTTAAATAGGCAAAGAATCTTTAAGAAGGGACGGATACTGATTTAACTCAAACACGACCCCTAACCCCAACCCCTGATGCATCACTGTGACCTGGTGAGTGTGGTAAAGTTTACTCTGTATCTGCCCACTCAGTTTTCTTGTCTGTTGTTGCTACAGGTCACTGAATTTTATTAACATTCAGTGGTCTCTGGTCACCACAGACTGCAAGTTTCTTCCCACGTATTCACCACTTTAGACTGTGGGATATCAATTTGAGGCATGTGGTGTTGTTTAGTGAATGCATAGCAAATCAGCAGCACACTGTAAACAGAAACAAGTGCTGAGATGCATCATCACCTGTCATTATTAATTTTTTAAAATGTTGCAGAGTGTCATTGATCTCCAAAGGTCTAAACTTTCCAGTGAACTAGTGGACTAACATCAACATACTGTATATTTATTTACAAATGTTTGATTTATTGTCTTAGTCTTACCCAGCAAAGCATTAAGAACATCTCCTTTATAACACTGACCCAAATGACCATGTATATCTCATAATAATAATAATAATAATAATAATAATAATAATAATAAAAATGTATATATAGTGTAGTGGTAACATTACCGTCTTTGGTTTGAATCCCGACCAGTGCATGCATCCAGTAAGGAACCCCAGGATAGATCCCCCCCATGCTACCCAAGCCTACCTCAGACTATGAACAAGAGATAAATGATTGAACCCATACTGGCTCAGACTTTGCCCGAATTAACAAGCTCCGTGTTAGGTGTTGAGGAACCAGGGCATACTGACGATAAGTGGGCTGCTGAACAAGGATAAGGCATAAATGGACATGAGAATCAGGAACGGTTAGAATGCTGCTATACATGTAATCCCAGTGAAATGGGGTTACGTGAAGAGGATGTTGGACCTTTGGACTCTTCGATACCCAACATCCAGACTGACACTGAAACAACTAGTAGTTCAGTGTTCCAACACTAACTGCTCTAGCTACTGTTGCACCTAGAGATTAACAAGGCACAACGCAAAAGTTATGGCCAGGACAACAGATCAGGGGGAGATATCATCATTCCCACACTCTTAAGTTTGGGTACCAAGCCCCAATAACAGCTGGCATGTTGAATGCCAAAGCAGCTGACCTGAAAAATAAGATCATCGTTAAGCTGGAAACCTGGACCAAGGCAGATTACTAAGACTATGTGAAGTACCTTCTGAAAGTCTACTAGAATATGCAGATGCAGCACTATGAACAATCCCTACTTTGACCGTCCCTGAAACCAATTAGTTGATCTATACCATAGCAACAGTGATCCTTGAGATGCTTGGCCAAAAGGATCAGTACCATCCATGGAAAAGACGGCTAGAGGCTAAGATCAAGGCAGCACGGAGGGAAGTTAGCCAGCTATCAGAGCTACACAAAGGTGTGATGAAGAAAGTGGTGCCTAAGAAGTACAGTAAGCTATCCATACCTGTGGCCTTAGAAACTGCCAAGCAAACACTCGCAGCCTTGGCTAACCACTTGAAGAGGTATACCAGAGAGATAAAAGCCCAGAGGATAATCCAGATGTTCTCCACTGAACCATCCAAGGTATACTCTCAATGGCAGGGGAACTATATGAAAACAACACCCCCACCAAGGCTGGTGACAGAATACTGGAAGAGCATATTGGAGAAGGATGCAAGACACAACATCAATGCTCAGTGGCTAGTGGATCTAAGAGCAGACCACAGCAACCTCCCTAAACAGGCTCCAGTAACCATCAAACTGGCAGACATTCAGGAAAGAGTCTCAAATATTAAAAGCTGGACAGCACCAGGCCCTGATATGATTCAAACCTACTGGCTAAAGAAGCTAACTGCACTCCATGAGCGCCTGACAGCATAAATGAACCAGCTGCCAGAGGCTATGACCCACCCAGAATGGCTAACTGAAGGCCGGATGGTCCTGATCGCCAAGGACCCCCAGAAGGGTCTGGTCCCATCCAACTACCAGCCAGTAACCTGCCTCAGCACAAAATGGAAACTCCTGTCAGGCAGGGCTCTCATAACACCTGAGCAGAGCCACAGACTGATGGACTCCATGCCACGCCGCATTGCTGCAGTAATCCAGGCAAAAGGAGCTCCAACTAGGTACTGAGTGCTGCACATGCTCATACTTTTCATGTTCATACTTTTCAGTTGGCCAACATTTCTAAAAATCCTTTTTTTGTATTGGTCTGAAGTAATATTCTAATTTTCTAAAATACTGAATTTGGGGGTTTCATTAGTTGTCAGTTATAATCATCAAAATTAAAAGAAACAAACATTTGAAATATATCAGTCTGTGTGTAATGTATGAATATAATATATAAGTTTCACTTTTTGAATGGAATTACTGAAATAAATCAACTTTTTCATCATATTCTTATTTTATGACCAGCACCTGTACATGAGAGGGGCCCAGAATGGAATTGGCAGAGATACCAGGGGAGCAATCACCAGCTACTGGCAGACAGGGCAGTCACTTGAGACTGTAAGACCAGACTGACCAACCTGTGCACCGCCTGCATTGGAATAAAAGCCCTAAAATACGGTACAATCTGAGGTAGTGATACCTCCGTATCTGTCACAGATACAGACAATATCCTGAGGAATGTGCACCGGATCTTTGACAGATACATTGTGGCGATTTCTCCATAAATGGACAAGATTGGACCCTGAAAAATCCAAACTCTGGAAACACATCCGATAAATATCTGTGTAATATCCTACTCTTGAATCAGTGAAAGATCTATTTCTAAGTACTTTTAATTTATTTTTACAGTTTCATAAGTCTAATTTTATTTTCTCCTATACAAACAACTTTCAAGAACTTCCACTATCAAATGGCTGCTACAGTATCAGAACATTCTCAGTGGTGGAGAAAGTAAACACCGGCGTCCCTAGCAACGGTGCTCCGCTGATCGATCAGAGGAGGACAGAGGAGAGGAGGTTCAAGGAATAAATATTTAAGTTATTTGTTTTATGGGTTATTCATACCGTAATTGGACAGCTTCACAGTAATAGTGATGGTTAAATAAATGAGCTGTAACTTGTTACAGGGAGGAATGGAGGTTCTACCTTCCACGCACCGGTATCCCAGCCCACGTCATCGTGACACAAACGCTCCCCGCAATCCCTCATCTAGATTATGACAGAGAAGACTACATAAATATGCACATTAAAACCTATATATAACCCATATATTATAAATAATGTTATCCACTGGTACGAGGATTGATTCCTCGTCAGCTTCATAAAAAAAGAAAAAAGAACAGGGGCATGGCCGAGAGGAGGATTAGCATGGTCAGATTTATTTATACACTAAATAACCCAATTAATAAGAACCAATAAAAGTTTCATTTTAATCAGAGTGCTAGTACTAACTTAGCTCACCGGCTTAGCTTGCAAACTATAGTCTGCAGTAAGTCTGTAAGTCCAAAAAATGTATATTGCTTTAAATAGTAAATTTTTTTCTTTATATATGTATATAAATACTGGATACACACATTATAGAGCTTACCTGTGATGCGGCACCGGAGCTGGTGGCTCCACCCGGTCCACTGTCCTCAGCCATCTTTGAATCTGGAGAATGCGGATCGGATTAGTCCGCCTTGTGACGTCATTTCAGCACTTTTCTACTCGTACCCACAAACTTGAATTCGTGTCCACACAGAGGGGAGGGGTTCATAGTCAAAGAAATTAGAGTTGTATTCACAAGATTTTGCACTCACAGCTTTTCGATTCGCACTCACATAAAAACAATCCTAATCCACACAATTTCTCAAATACGAATACAACTGTTAGAATTGTGCATATGTCTTTTTGACAGTGATCTTACTCCATAATAACAGTGAAACTTTTTCACCTCTCAGTGATCAGGTGTGAAATAAAACACTTCTTGCAGCCAAGAAGCTCCCGCCACCCCCATTTCTGTGTCTGTGGAAATTTCTGAGAGAACAGGACTTCTAAAAGTCGGTCATTAAACTTTTGGATGCATTCAGGAAAACTCCAACACTTTGACACTCAGGCCATTCTCGTTAACTTGGGGCAATAATGAGAGCATGGACTCTACTTGGCAGAAACTTGCAGTTTTAACACCAAAAAAAATTAACCACCAAAAGCTGAATGTCAACTTGGTAAACCTTAAATTTACGGAATTCATAAAGTGTTCTAATCTGTGTTCACATTTCTGAGAATGCACATCTGTCTGATGGTGGAAGGACAGTTGGGACAATACTGTCATCCAAATCAGGTTTGACACCAGGGAGCAGAAGTGGGAGGAGGCGGTGGGTGTTCATATTAATGCCCATGGGAAGTTATAAGCTACCTTTAGTAGGTAGCTTATAAAATAATTTTATAATTGATAAAAGTGGGACTTCATGCAGAACCTCTAACAGGAGACTGAATAGGGAGAAGGTTAGATTGCTCAGCGCAGTGCTACTTAAAAAACAATTTATTTATTTAATTATTTATTAGATTCACAAAAATAAATTGATGTAAAGAATGTTTGGTGATTTGCAGTGGAAAATGTGTGAAAGGTCATACTGACTAAAAATTTAGCAATCTATTTGAGATTTTCCAAACTTCTTCCATCATTGGTTGCAACTTTGTTTTAGACAGTGAAAATACTTCAGCATGAAATGTTAACAAAACATTTGTGAATCACAGAAGTCAAAGTTTTTGTGAAGAAAGTGCCATCTTTTGGTGACACTCTGCAATTGAGGGAAAGGGGTGTGTTCATGCTGGAAAGTTCAATTCAGTTCATTTCAGTTTTATTTATATAGCGCCAAATCACAACAAACAGTCGCCTCAAGGCGCTTTGTATTGTAGGTAAAGACCCTACAATAACACAGAGAAAACCCAATAGTCAAAACGACCCCCTAAGAACAAGCACTTGGCGACGGTGGGAAGGAAAAACTCCCTTTTAACAGGAAGAAATCTCCAGCAGAATCAGGCTCAGGGAGGGGCAGTCATCTGCTGCAACCGGCTGGGGCTGAGGGGAGAGAGACAGGACAAAAGACATGCTGTGGAAGAGAGGCAGAGATTAATAATAATGATTAAATACAGAGTGAAGTATAAACAAGTAAATAAAGGTGAATGAGAAGAAACAGTGCATTATGGGACCCCCCTCAGCAGCCTAGGCCTATAGCAGCATAACTAAGGAGTGGTTCAGGGTCATCTGATCCAGCCCTAACTATAAGCTTGATCAAAAAGGAAAGTTTTAAGCCTAATCTTGAAAATAGAGAGGGTGTCTGTTTCCTGAATCCAAGCTGGGAGCTGGTTCCACAGAAGAGGGGCCTGAAAGCTGAAGGCTCTGCCTCCCAGTCTACTCTGAAGTGTCCTAGGAACCATAAGTAAGCCAGCAGTCTGAGAACGAAGTGCTCTATTGGGGTGATACGGTACTATGAGGTCTTTGAGATAAGATGGGGCCTGATTATTCAAGACCTTGTATGTGAGGAGAAGGATTTTAAATTCTACTCTAGATTTAACAGGGAGCCAATGAAGAGAAGCCAATATGGGAGAAATCTGCTCTCTCTTTCTAGTCCCTGTCAGTACTCTAGCTGCAGCATTTTGGATCAGCTGAAGGCTTTTCAGGGAGCTTTTAGGACAGCCTGATAATAATGAATTACAGTAGTCCAGCCTAGAAGTAATAAATGCATGGATTAACTTTTCAGCATCAGTTTGAGAAAGGATGTTTCTAATTTTATAAATATTGCGCAAATGTAAAAAAGCGGTCCTACATATCTGTTTGATATGTGCATTGAAGGACATATCCTGGTCAAAAATGACTTCAAGATTCATCACAGTGTTACTGGAGGCCAAAGTAATGCCATCCAGAGTAAGTATCTGTAAGTAGATATGCCGAGAAGAAGGAGGGGGACTTCCAACCAGCTGTCAGCTGACTGGGAGCGACAACTTTGAGTGGCTTCTACTGTACACTCAGTGGGTATGCACTATATTCAATGCATAGGGGCGCCGCACAAGAGGGGGGGTGCCAAAGGGATGCAGGGAAATTATTTCTCTAGTTGGCATTTTCTGTATTTAACAGCTGTGCACATGATAGGCTCAATGACAGAGGCACAGCGCTGATTAGGCGCTCCTGTGCTCCTTCACCTCCCCTCCCCCTGTGTTTTTTTTTTGGGGGGGGGGGTCTAAAAATGTGTCTGCATACTATATCATTAATGATTGACTGAATATAGCAAGAAACTAATGTCTAACTGGGAATTCATGTTTGCAAAGCTGCAAGCTTCTTCAATATAATGTACTCCACTGTGGACTTTAACTTCAACCGTATGAATGAGAAAATAGTGAGGTGGTTCAGGTGCAGCAGGAGGGAACGACTCAGAGACACTGTTACAGAAACCTGTCAATGAGCAGGGTTAGTGCACAGAATTAGTTATCATGGTAATTGAGTCCCTTGATGTTTTCCTCATCTCAGCATTAACAAACTCAGAGTTTTCAAAAAAACCTGTTTTTTGGGTCTGAGTCCTTTCTCACACATACCAATACAGCAATGTCAAAATGCTCCATTAAAAGTCCTGCATGACACTGTCCTGATTCTTACAAATCATATTAAATAGTGATTTCTCCCTGCTACCACTGAAGAACACTTAAAAAATATCCTAATTACCCATGATCCTTCAGTCACATCTGCAGTGAAGATGTTAACCTTCTGTCACTGTGAAGGACCTTTGGTCCACCAGGTTTTCGGTCAGTGCAGATTCAGCTCACTGCAGATGGACAGAGAACACAGGCCAAAATTCACTATGAAACGAATAAGCCTGAATTGACCCGAGATAAACTTAGAAAAAAAGAGCTAATGATCCTTAAAGGAAGCTGTTACAGCAAAAACATTCTCCACATTTAACTCACACATTTGACCTCTTGAGCTAATTTCTGCTGTTTACGTGAAAGGCTGCCATCCTCGGCCAGAATAACCATATAATCCATATCATCAGAGGCACAGGCTGAAAGGTGTAGCGCTGAACGACATCAAGCTGTGGACGGTGGACAAAGTCGTCCTCTGGGACCGCTGTCTGTCTGCCTGCTGGGAAGGAGGACCTCAGAAGTAAGCAGAAAGAAGTTATGTAAAGATCCACCATTGATCCTTTTTCACAGCCCTTGTGTAACCAAGTCTGTCTAAACATTTCATGGATAACAAAAGATTAGGGTGAAAGAAAAGATGCACAAGCACTGAGTCATTTCTTATAACGTGTTAAAGATCAACAACCACCCAGAGTACTTCACCCAACAAAATCTATCAACATAAAGCCAGAAGTGTTCCCTGGATACTAAAGATATCCATAATACCATTCCTTGCATTTGGGAGATTCAGCAGTAATCAGCAGCAAATATTCAAAGGTTTGATAAACAGTGGGAAGAACTGATTTTATAAACATGAGCCATGTGACTTAAAGCCACTGAATTATGTGGAGTCTCTAAGATGTGCCTGCAGAAACGATCTAAAGCATAGAAACAGATCAATAAATGAACTCTGAGTGGATTACACAGAGGGTACAGACAATACCCCACAGTCACCCCTCTTAATATATGACAATATTAGGATGATCTTTGCCCAGATGTTTTAGTTTGACATTAGTTTGTTTGTTGGTTAACTTAATATTAGGATAGCCGTCAGCTCCGCCATCCGAGCTCTTTGTAGCTCACAGTTTAAATCACAAACGTGCACGACATTATAACGTTACCCTACAATGCTATTTCCATTAACATGTCAAACATATATTAGTGAGTGATTAGAAGAAACTTACCATTGATTGATGATAAGAAAATGAAGGAGGTGTGCGGGGCTTTCCCTGTGCATCCTCATGAGCTCAGTGAAGCTCTCAGCCTTTCTGTTGGAATAACTGAATGACTGCATCTCTCTGCTGAGGGAGCACCTTTTACTCCATCTCTGAGGTCACCGGGGGACATCTGTGTGCATCTTACTGCTGTTGTGATGCCTCTGAAAGAGTCCACAGACTTTACCCTGGTTATTTTAGCTCAGTCTCAGTCACACCCTAACATTCTGCATATGGTTAGATTTCTTGTCTTTCTTTTTTGGCCTGCCAGATCCATATAAAAAAAATAAAAAATCCTTCAATTTCATTTTGCCACATCTGTGATCTTTGTGATATTCGGATCTTGTATTCAATGGGATATTTCATGATATTCATATCTGGAAACTATCCATATAAACATCTGTGGAAGATCAGAACTCCCCGTATTCGCTCCATAAACGGTAAGCATACATGACAGATCCATAAATTTGTATACTTTTGGATCTTTCCAGATACACCTCCTTACGCTACTTGACCTGGAATTCCAGGATATCCCTGGCTATCCCATTAGGTATTATATCTGCAAGAATAATAACAAATAAATAAATAAAACAAACAAAAAAACACTGTGTACTACTGGATCCTTTTGGGATTATACAGGATTCTTTGTCAAATAGGATTTGGGGGTCGGGCTGAGTTTACGGGCATAAACTACAGTAAGTTACATCTCTGCCAAAAAATCACTTCAAGGAAGGATCTGCATCTAATCAAGTGCTGGAGAAAAATGAAAATAATACCACACTTTTTTTTCACTTTATACTCAGTTTCTGGAAAAATATTAGATGATATTTTGCCAGATCTTCGACCTTTGTGATATACGTATCTTGCATTCTTCAAGATATCTTACGATATTCGTATTCGGATAATATCCATTGAAACATTTGTGACAGATAAGATCTTCCCGTATTCTCTCCGGAAACATTATGGATACGTGGCAGATCCTTAAAGTTGTATACTGCAGGATCGTTCCAGATACAGGCCGTTTTTGTCCAGTGCTGGATTGATTAATAATAATAATGATAATGCCTTAGACTAATATAGCGCTTTTCATGGTACACAAAGCACTTTACAATTCTGTGCACCATTCATTCACACCTCAATCATACTTGGTGGTGGTAAGCTACTAATGTAGCCACAGCTGCCCTGGGGCAGTCCGACAGAAGCGTGGCTGCCAATTCATGCCTACGGCCCCTCCGACCACCACCGACCACACAACCACATTCACACTTAGGCAATGTGGGTTAAGTGTCTTGCCCAGGGACACAATGACAGCACATGCTCAGACGGGGACCCTCCGGTTGCGAGGTGAGCACCTACCCACTGCGCCACTGCCACTGGTATTTATGATTACAATAAAGCCTTTGATTCAGTGCAGCACACACAGATCCTGGCATGCCTAGAACTATGCATGATCAACAGGACCCTAAAAGCCTCCATCAGGAACTCAATGGGAATGTGGAAAACAACATTAGAGGCCAACTTCAGCCAATTACACGAGCCACCATCAAGTGTGGGATTTACAAAGGAGATACTCTTTCCCCACTGCTGTTCCTGATAGACTTGAACCCCCTCAGCCAGATCATCAACAAGACTGGCTACAGGAATTGAGGAATGGAGCACGCACAAGCCAGCTCCCATACATGGATGACATCAAGCTATATGCTGTATGTACGTATGCTGTATTATTAAAAAAAAAAATCAAGCTCTATGCCAGGAGTGAACGAGATATCGATTCACTGATCTACACTACTAGGATCTACAGCTATGACATAGGGATGCCATTTGGATGGGAGAAGGGGTAAATGGTAAATGGAATAGTTCTTATATAGCACTTTTCTACTCTGTCTGAGCACTCAAAGCACTTATACAACACATTTTACTTTTACCCATTCATACAGACACTTCCATGAGTATC
This sequence comes from Pterophyllum scalare, assembly GCA_024447675.2. Classification (NCBI taxonomy): domain Eukaryota; kingdom Metazoa; phylum Chordata; class Actinopteri; order Cichliformes; family Cichlidae; genus Pterophyllum; species Pterophyllum scalare. Next base: position 23,753 of record JAMQGT020001288.1, on the reverse strand, counting down.
TAAGCTAAGTGCTTTTATTGTCTAACATTCACACACATTCATACTTCAGCGCTTGCGTTGGAGAGCAACTTGGGGTTCAGTATCTTGCCCAAGGATACTTTGGCATTCAGCCCAGAGCAGCCAGTATTCAAACAACTGACCTTCTGATCAGTAGGTGAAAGTGTAGTTAGATGGTAACAAAGAGGGGGGAGGTAGTCAGAACCTAGGGGCTTGCACTACCAGAAGGTAACATTGCAGACAGATACAAGTACCTTGGAATCCCACAGGCAAATGGGGATCATGACCATGCTGCTAGGAAAGCTACAACCACCAAGTACCTCCAGAGAGTAAGGCAAGTCCTGAAGAATCAGCTGAGAAGCAGCTTGAAGAACAAGAACCAGGCAATTAACACCTGTCCCCTGCCAGTTGTCAGACAGCATCCATCCATCCATTCTCTTCCACTTATCCTGTTCAGGGTTGCGTGGGGGCTGGGGCCTATCCCAGCTGAATGGGTACACCCTGCACAGGTTACCAGCCTGTTGCAGGGGCAACACAGAGAGACTATTCACACCTATGGGCAATATAGAGTGACCAATTAACCTACCCCCAGTAACTGCATGACTTTGGACTGTGGGAGGAAACCCACGCAGACACGGAGAGAACATGCAAACTCCACACAGAGAGGCCCGAGCCAGACCTACTAGATGTCATTCTAGTTGTGAGGCAGCAGTGTTAACCACCACGCCACCGTGCTGTCTTGTCAGATACCCTGCTGGGATAACAAGCTGGCCAAAGGAGGATGTAAAAGCCACTGATGTCAAGTCAAAGAAGCTCCTTATCATACATGGAGGGTTTCACCCCAAATCCGGGCACCCTGAGACTGTACGCTAAGCGGAAGGAAGGTGGCTAAGAACTAGTGAGTGTCAGAACCATTATTCTAGATGAAACAACAAAGATCCATGAAGACATCAGGAAGATGGCCACAATTAATCACATGCTTAGTGAGTACCTCAGGTAGCAGAAGCCCGAGAAAGAAGAGGAGGAAGAACAGGAACCATCATGGAAGGACAGGTCTCTGCATGGCATATACCACAAGCAGATTGAAGAAGACATAGAGAAATCCTACCAATGGCTGGACAAAACTGGACTGACAGCACAGAGGCACTAATCATGGCAGCGCAAGAACAAGCTCTGAGTACAAGATCGATAGAGGCTGGGATCTACCACACCAGGCAAGACCCCAGGTGCAGGCTGTGCAGAGATGCGCCTGAGGCAATCCAGCACATAACAACAGGGTGCAAGATGCTAGCATGCAGGGCATACATGGAACGCCATAACCAAGTGGCCGGCATAGTATACAGGAACATCTGTGCGGAGTATGACCTGGAAGTCCAGAGGTCAAAATGGGACATGCCCCCGAGGGTGGTTGAGAACAACAGAGCTAAGATCCTGTGGGACTTCCAGATACAGACAGACAAACTTGTGATGGCTAACCAACATTGTAGTGGTGGACAAACAAAGGAAGAAGGTCGTGGTGATAGATGTTGCAAGAGCAAAAAGGCTGCCCATAGGGGTTTTTGTCTCTGTTTTTGTCCTTAGTGTTTCCTGTGTAATGTCAGTCTCTTCTCTGTATTGTTTGTGTGTCTCTATGTAAAGTTTGTCTTTATTAGTCCTGGTCTCATTGTTAGCTTTTTCCTGTCTTATTTTGATAGTCTCTTGTGCTTTTTATTTAGTTCCACTTCCTTTGTCTCATCTTCAGTGATTAATTCCAGCTGTGCTCCCACCCGTTTCCTTTCCTGCTTGTTACCTCATGTGTATATATTGTCTCTGTCTCTTTTTGTTGCACTCTCCTCTCATGCTGATGTGCTCTGAGTTTCCTCTGTTATGTATTTCTGGCCTCCAGTCCAGCCCATTCTGTATGTAGTGTATTTTTCCCTGTGTGTGCCAGCAGTCAGGCTGAGTTAAAGTTCAGTCCTTGTCTTCTGAGTCCCGCGTTCAGGTCCTAATCCTGCCGGCCACACAGCAGTTTCATGACAGTGTATCTAAACTTTTGACCCTGTGTGGAGTAGAGAAAGTCCAAAGTAAATTCAAACTTTTTTAAGTCATTAAAGATGTATTCTGCACAATAATTCCTGAAAAAGAACAGTTCAAAGAAATCATTAAAAGCCCCAAATTATTATGAATTAATTTCCACGATGAATGGATGGAGACCACAAGCAACCTGCCAAATACCTTGATAAACTGTGCTGATATGTACCAAGGGCTTTTTTTTCTCTTTTTTTTGAAAGTGAAGGTTGCTAACATGAGATGTTTCATGTTTTGTGTTCATGGTAAATTGTAAAGCTCACCAGCCTGGAGAAAGTGGGGAGATGATTCTTAATAAGAAATTCACCTTTGGAAGTATGAAAATGTGTATAATGAGAAAGAAGATTTTCCTTACTGAATGGAAAATGTTACGTGACCTTTTCATTTCAAATGAGGCCTGGGTGATGGTTTAACTGAGGACTTCACCTCTCTGAGGCAGTTAGTGGGTCTGTCGTGTTCACTGCTCCTTCTGGGACTGTCTTGTTTTCTGCTATTCCCCAATGACTTCCTGCTCCCTCTGCTTTCTTTCTTATTCTTTTTTCTCTGTCTGCATTTCTACCACTTGAGTCATTCTGCCTGCTATCACCCAGACTCCCCTGTCGTCATTCCTGTCTAAACCTGTCTTGTCCTCTCTGAGTCTCCTGTGAGCCGCTAGTCTTTTGCCTCAATCCCTGCCCTGCTTTTCCCTCCTCTCCTCTTCTAAGCCTGTATCATTTCCTTTCTGTCAACCCTCCCCAGACTCCTTCCATCCCTCTTTTCTGTCTTTTCCCATCGCTATCTCTCCTCTTGCCCACTGGACCTGTCCTCTCTTCTCCTGTTCCCCATGAATTTATTGTTTTAGCTTTCACTCCTACTAAACCACAGTCATCTTCTTTCCCTCCAAGAATCCCTTTACCCACTTTTTCGTCTTCTTTCGTTTTTCCTTGCTTCTTCCTCCTTCCCCCATGAGCATCCTTTTCTGTCTCTTTTTCCTCCCTTCCTCTGTTACCACCTCAGCAGTTAAGTGCCACGTTAATAATTCATACCGTCTCTAATCTTAAGTTGTAAATAGTTAATCAGCAGCAGGGCTGTGTGACACCTCCTTTTGGCCCACTGCTGCACAACATATCCTCTGGCTCAGTAATTCTCTCTCCCATTTAATGTCTGCTCTGTCTGCACCTGCTTCCCTCTCACTTTCAGTGTCTGCATGTTTTCTGAGCAGATTTTTGATTTTCTTTTTCAGTTGTTTTCCACAGTTAATTGCTCCTCATACAATAACGAATAGAATAGAATGCCTTTATTTTCATTATACAGGATGTACAATGAGATTGGAGGAAATACAAAAAGTACAAAAAACAGCACAGAAAGGAAGAGCCTTGAGCCACTGCGTCTGTGCGCGCCGCCATCTTGGATCTGAAAAGAAATTGGCACAGAGGGCACACCCATGTCATTTGGATTGAAGCACACAGAGAATTTAGATATTCAAAATTCAGATAAAATATCAAGCGTTACTTTGCTATGTGCCCACAACATTATTTCATAATTTATCAAATCAGACACAGAATCAAAATCTTAAAAGACGAAAGGAGCATTTAATGCACTGAAATTATTTAAGAGTATTAAGAGTGTCATATTGAATGACACTCTTAATACTCTTAAATAATTTAAGAGTATTAAGAGTGTCATATTGAATGAAGCTCTGCACACTGTCTCACTGATCACTTTTATTGAATCACATCACTTTGGTCCACACATCAGTTTAGTGACAAAGCCAATAAACTTTATTTAACTATGGAGGCCTTCAAAGAACGAGCAGAGGAGATGAAACCAAAATGACTTGCAGGGGGAAATCGTACAGACTCCCACAGGGCGTATAAGCATATGATTTTGCTATAAATAGTTCTCATTATGACTTATTCTCCAGTAGTCAAATAAAGAAAAAAAGTCTCGATCACACATGTAAATACTTTTTCTTTTAAATGGGCTTTTTTTTTTTTGTTTTCTTTTTTAAATCTGGATTTTATGGTAAATTTTAGTAATTTCATTTCACAGGTAATGGTGGTGCCTTTTTTCCAAAAATATAAATATAGTAATCTACCTACTTTTTAATAAATAATATTTTGTTTTGAGGCAAAACCAGCTAAATCTTCAGTCCATCCTCTGCCCAGTGTGGATGAAGGCAAAAGGCCCAAATATCAGACTTTGATAAAAAAGATTTAGACACAGATTCACACAGTACAACTGTAATGGCACAAAATGGCAGCACCTTTATTTTAACAGAATAGTAGATACTAGGCCGCGGGGTTCGGGACAACCGAGGGACGGACGCATTCGGGTCCACGCCGAGCCGCCGGTCCACCTACTCGCCCGATCCCCCTCGAGCAGACTGTGTGAGAGACCCTCACAGCAAAGGAGACGGGGGCCCCTACGCTTGGCAGCCAGTCACGATCCTTCCGCAGGTTCACCGACGGACATCTCGTTACGACTTTTACTCCCTTTAGTTAGACAAGTTTGATCACCACACATTTTTTCTACACAGTTCTCTGATGATCTTGTTTCTTTGTAGGGAGCATTTTGCTCAGTAAAAGCTACATTTTTTTTTATTTCTTCGCCCACCAATAGGTGGAGAGGTTATGTATTTGCCTACATTTGTCTGTCTGTTTGTAGGTAAGCAGGAGAACTTGGACAATTATAGGGACAATATTCACATATTTATGAGGATAAGTCAGAATCCTCTAAAAGAAATTTGGGTGCAATGTGTAACAAAATTTGTTCATGATTGAAGGAGGATTCTGGCTCTAATAATTCACTCCTTAAAACTTAAAACTTTCCTTTTTGATCAAGCTTATAGTTAGGGCTGGATCAGGTGACCCTGAACCACCCCTTAATTATGCTGCTATAGGCCTAGGCTGCTGAGGGGGGGTCCCATAATGCACTGTTTCTTCTCATTCACCTTTATTTACTTGTTTATACTTCACTCTGTATTCAATCATTATTATTAATCTCTGGCTCTCTTCCACAGCATGTCTTTTGTCCTGTCTCTCTCCCTTCAGCAGATGACTGCCCCTCCCTGAGCCTGGTTCTGCCAGAGGTTTCTTCCTGTTAAAAGGGAGTTTTTCCTTCCCACCGTCGCCAAGTGCTTGCTCATAGGGGGTCGTTTGACTGTTGGGTTTTCTCTGTGTTATTGTAGGGTCTTTACCCACAATACAAAGCGCCTTGAGGCGACTGTTTGTTGTGATTTGGCGCTATATAAATAAAATTGAATTGAATTGAATTGAATTAAGGTGCATTCCCCAACAACTCCAGAAATTTTCATCAAAATCCGCTCATGATGGTCCGAGTTATGCTGCTAACAGTCAGACAGAAACGGTGGGCGGGGTGCAAATAACTTGATTTGAACCCTTAACTAGAAGAGCAGAAAACTTAAACTGCTCAGTACATTCTCTTTTGGGTTTTGTTAATAGTAATAAATTAATCTTTTTAGCAAAGATTTATGCACAAATCCAACTTAATTAGGTTTGATCATCATGGTTACACTTCCGTTGCTGCATGCCTCATAGAAACCATCGGCAGCAAAGGGAACACAAGCAGCTGCTCTTGTAATATGAATGCTTTCAGACCTCCTGCTTCTGTGCGCCTCCCATTATTAGCTCATTATTAACTCCTACACCATCATCACAACATCACACATTATTAAGGCACAGCTATCTGCATGCATCAGTTTAAGCAGAGTATTCTTGTTGTGGGTAAAATGGGTTCCCCGTGTTAAAATTCCTTCTCAGAGATTTTCTGTCTCTCTTGTTTAGCAGTTGTGGATGTTTTCTATCTGTCACTCAGACTGGACAAAGGAGGCAAAGCACGAGGAAGGCCTGCCCACACAGGAGGGAAAACAAATCAATGCTCTTAATTGATTTGTATTCCATCAAGGTGCCTCTAACCAACTTCTAAATACTCCACAAATCCCACTCTCTGGAATCTCTCTGTCACAGGTGGCGCCCTTGAGCTTGTCCAGAATGAGGCTGTAGAACAACAGTGCCAATCTCCTGGGACAAACCTTTTCTTTCCTTTTGTTCCAGTGACAATTTTTAGATGTTTTACAGGTTTGTATAATAGTAAAATAACTTTCTGTGAGCATTAGGGACGTCACAGCATCACGAGACGCTTTACAGCATCCACCATTTTGATTTGAGACATTCAGCGAGTAGCAGCCTCCAGATAGCACCGCCTTCAACCATCACAACCAGCTGCTTCTTCTACACTCATGGAACTTTCTGCTGGGCTTTAATTATGTTGCTAACGTCTGCTGGAGTCATTTGCAAACAGGTGTCATTGAGGGAGGGCGTCCTGTCCTGAACCCTTAACGGACCAACCAGTACACATGGGCAGAATGCCAGTGTTTTAAGGACGAAGGATTGGTATTAACATTGGTAGGGACGTGGACCGACGGGCCAAATCGAGGTCTGGGTTAGGGGGTGGGGGTGGCACAGAGTCTGTATTTAGTGTTTCAGTCAGAAATATTGGTAGCTGTCATTGGATATCGGTAGGGTCGACTCCCTACCGTCCCTAATTCTACGCCCCTGGTTTCACGGTCAAAACCAGGTTTGCTGTGAGAAACACCAAAGAACGTAAGTGTCCTTTGTAATATAAAGTGAGATTTTTGTTTAGAAGCAGGTGGAAATAATTATTGTAGCTGTTTAGTTCCATATTCATTAAGGATAATCTCCCTGCTCTGCTATAACTGCTGCCAGTTTCTGTACTATGGAATTATTAGGGAGAGGAACGGCTCTCTTACAGCACCGATGGTGCATTCTTGTCATTTCTTGCTGCTAGCTAAAAAAAAGGCCTAAACGCTGTAGTGTTGTAGGACACAATACTAACAGGGTAAAGAGCCCAACAACACAGCCCTAACAGGATGTGAGGCACCGGCATCAGAAACAGGAAGACCTTTTTTTTAGTGTAATATCTAGTTTTATTTTCAAATATGGTTTTTGATTGAAACAGTGAAATGTTTATAAAAAAGTACAAGTAAGTCCATATTTTTCTATAGGAGACGCAAAACAGCACAGTCAGAATATTTGTTGTAATGTTTGGTGAGTTTTTTTGCACAGATTTTGTAGTATGATCACATTTGTTTTTCATTCCTTTGCAAATCTGACATATCAGCAACATGTAGTAAGAAAAGTGAGTAGAATTCCATGGGTCGCCTCAGATTGTGAGCATTAAAATTTGATTTTAACTATAAGAAAAAGGAGTGCAGCAAAGCAAAGATCTGTGCCATGATTCTGGCACTTCCCATTTATTTTCATTTATAGTAAATAGATCAAGGACAAAAATCACTTCCCCGAGGTAGATTGCAGCGGAAATGACTGAGTTTTCCTTGTGCAGAGTGAGCCTGACAGTAAAGGGACCTTAATCTTCAGGTAATGTGCACTGGAATTTATCCTTCACCACTTGCAACCATGCCAGATTCACAGAGGTTTTAAATCACTGAAGATCTCTACAATTTTCACACACCACCAGATGCCTCCAGGTACTGTTAGCCCTGTGCAACAAAGGGCCTTTTCTGTGCAAGCCTCTGTGGAATATGAATTGCTAGTTTGCACTCATCCTTTCATATCCTGCTAAGGGTGCAGAAAGCTAAATATGTAAAGACAACAGCAGTAATATTATGACCGGCTAGAAGGGGAGAAAAACCCACGCTGGCGGGTGAGACTAGGTTCACAGAATCAAAGAATTATTGAGCTTGCTACATATTTTCATGCTCTTGCTCATCGTTGGCTCCCACCTCTATTTCTGTAACTCGTATGAATGTCAGGATGGGCTGAGTCACTCATTTGTCCAATATCTTGCCAACATCTACAAATCTATTTGTTTCAATCTTACCTCATTCTCCACTTTTCACTCTAATAAATTCAAATCCAAATATGTTTTACAGGCACCAGTGGACACATTGCAGAAGTGATATTCTCCATCAGCTCAGCCAATATTTCCCACAGACAGCTTGACATTTACATTTTAGGGTGGCTGCCTGTCTGCTTTAACAGCATTGACTTACAGTGAGTGCAGCAGTGGAATCTATGAATGGACACAACAGGAAATATCACATTATTTTTTAAACATGTCAACAAGTGTTGAGTGGATTACCATAATATTCGTTAAAAATATCCATTGTTTAGTGGAGAATTTTGTATGAACATCACCAGTTAATAAATCCTACTGACTTTGGTCATTTTTGAGTTCGAGTTGGAATCCGTCTGCTTCAGAACAAACGCCTACTAGGCGTCTCTGCCAAAGTGAAAGTGAGCACTCGTCTTTCATCTAGAAACACCTTTGACTACAAGTCACAGTAGCAGTAAAATGCAACATGGCTGCTGCAGTGCTCGTTGTACCTGCATCAGTCAGACCTCACTTCATCGACTCCGGCTGGCTCAGAACGCTGCTGTCCAGAGAAATATTAACACATTACGCCGGTACACGCTGACTGGTAAATTCTTTATTGATTTAGAAATTTTGCTCATCACGTTTAAAGTATTAAATGGCCTTGCTCCGAAGTACATCAAGGACTTATTAACCCATTATGTGCCTGTGTGTTTAGTTAGGATAGTAACTGAGGCTCTGCTGGTTGCTCTAAGTCCGGCAAACAAAGGTGCCTTTGAGCAGTTCTTCATTCTTTCCCTCTTTTTTAGCAAAGTCGTTAACATCTGATTCTGATGTTTATCGGTTTTGCACAATAAGATGAAAAAGAACTTCATGAAATTCATATGATGTGATAGCTTGAAATTTCAACATCACTTGTATCCTGTTAGATGGTGAAGATCATCATCTTATAGGTCATGATCATGGAGAGTCATCCCATTGGTTGACTCCTGTATTCAGAAGGTATGCTTGGGGCCTTCCTGTCACCATTATGCTAACGTCAGTAATGTGGTGGATCTGATATGTTCACATATTTTCATGCCTTTTATGGTCCCGGATACTACTGACCGTGTTGTCCTAATCCTGCTGTACTCAAACACTTTCATCTGGTGGTGAGCTCATTTAGATGCATTTTCCTGGATGTTTGCAGTGGACTTTAATTCTCATTATCTTGCACAATACAGCCAACCAGTGACGAGAAAACATTTCATTTTCTTTCTTTCTGTACTTCACACATTACAAGAACCTGTGAATGGTGATGGATCGTGAGCGGGGTCGCAGACGTTCCCTCGATCAGCCAGAAAGCAAGCCGGGCAGAGTGCAGCAGGATGAGGGAAGTGTGTTTTAGTGTGGTCCATTTGTTTTGTTGCTGCATTGAAGTGCTGAAACGCTTGCTGGATCTTTGGTGGGACCTGGCTGGTCATTGGCTATTACCTTCATCAGTCAGTTTTTGTCTGTTAATGTATTTCACTCTTACATATTTATCATGTAGCCCAGGTGTCAAACCTGGCAACTAAATGAAAGCAAAGAGAGAGGGAGTATTGATTTATTGTGTTTAATCAGTCACATTGATAAAGTATGGAATTTCCTACTGCATGTACGTTCAGCCCATCCAATTGGAGGTGAAATCTAGGCGGGACTAATTTTGCGCGGACTTTGTCTCCAATCACCAGAGTGAGAGCAGCATTAATTAGAGGACGAAGAGAGCGAAAGAACGATTTGCACACCAGACGGTGGAAATAACCAGTGACGGCAAGTTCGCTTGCTGTTTTCATCCTTGAGCCGTGCGGGTTGTGGGCAAGAACCAAGTTACGTCGGTAAGACCAGTCAATTGCTTGGCTAGATGTTTACTAGCATTTATGTTGCTGCTCATGCTAATGCTAGCACGGTGTGTCAGACCAGTCAAACTCATTTCCATCTTGCGAGTGGCTGTGAGCTCCAACACTAGCGTGTTCCATTCTGAATACAGAGCAGCAATGAGACATATGTCCCGATTTCACTTCTTTAGATGTGACTTAACGTGTGTTTGCAGTGAGTGGTTAAAGGAAAACCTATAAGTGAATTAAAGTGACTGTGAGGTAATGTGTTTTTGCATGGAACTACTGTTTGAGTATATTGTCACAGCGTTGTTTTGTCATTTCTCTAATTGGCATATGGAATGAGACGGCTAAAATATACTTGCAGTGTCCCAATCAGAACTGGATTAGATATGTGTATTGCTGTTTAATTGCCTTTTATACCACGCATTATGAAAGTTTATCAAATTATATGCTGAGTTCTGCTGAGTGTTAGTACTCATATTTGAGATTTGATATAATGTTGTACAACTGAAACTGAGATTGAGAGTTGATCTGATTTGATTAGAGATTTAAGCACAAGAATGTAATAGATCTATATGACCTTGCCCTTAGGTCAGGTTTTTTGTAGAGGACAGAAGTATAGGATCAGGACAAGATTCTGGTTGGATCAGATGGCGAGCCAGAGGACCTAGAAGAAGAAGAACTGCGCACGTACACACTCATACATACACACCTCATTACCCACTCACATTCACAGACTCTTAAGAGAATGGGTTGCAGCAAACTTTCAGTTACAAGGGCCCCAATGGACAATTTATTTTATTTTCTTTGTGTGCACACTATTGAGTTCAAGTGTTTATTGAACAATTTATTTGTATTTTTGTATATTCTGCCCATTTTCATTTTATAATATAAGGGCTGTGACCCAGTCTTTAAAATTGTGTCTGACCCTTATTGCTGCTCTAATCCTTGGCTCCTCACGAACCTGGTTTCCTTCTGATATTAGCCCATTGACACCGTTATTTATCTGTTATTACACTGTAATCCATTTCTTCATCTCTAAATTGGTTACAATCATCTCTGGTCATTTTAAATCATTCACTTTCTTTGTATTGTCCTTGTGTCTCTCTGTTTCCATTTGTTTCTTTATTCTGTTGCCTCCAGTGATTCTTCCAACCCTAATTTTTCTTCTCCTTTATCTTCCTTCCTCTCTGCCTCTTTTGTTCCAACCCCTCCTGCTGCTTTATGTCCCTCTAACTTCTTCTCCTTACTCTGCTTTTCTTCTACATCTAATGCCTGAAGCATGATGCTGTACATCACATGATTATATGACACTATATCCTGACAACCATGCCTTCTAATAATTATCTTTATATAGAACTAATTTACTAGAGCAAATACTTTTTGAAGGAAATTAATGCTGACTGGATTTTTCAATTAACATAATGAGGAAAGGTTAATTAATATATGTCACTGACGATGCATTTCATTTGTTTTGTTTTGTTTTTTAAAAAGCTCACCATGCAGTAGAACACGCATTCACCAAGATTACAGCATTATTATGTTTTAAGAATTTTAGCTTCCGCCACAGTACCCCCCCCCCCATGATTTCAAAATACATTAAACCATTTCAGAGTCAAGTAAAAATTAAACCAAGAAACAACAGTTAATTTGAGAATCTTCAGGACTGCGAAAACCTAAGTGCACCCATGATCCAGTAGCTTCTAGAACCTCCTTTAGCAGCAATAACTTGAAGTAATGGTTTTCTGTATGACTTCATCAGTCTCACATCATTTTGGCCCACTCTTCTTTACAAGGTTGTTTCAGTTCATAGAGGTTTGCAGACATTCATTTATGCACAGCTCCCTGAAGGTCCTCCTACGGTACTTCAGTCAGGTTGAGATCTGGACTCTGGGCTGTTGCAGCACCTTCATTCTTTTCTTTTGCAGCCGTTCTGTTGGAGATTTGCTGCTGTGCTTGGGATCATTGTCCTGTTGATGACCCAGCTTGGTCCAACCTTTAGCTGAGGGACAGATGGCCTCGCATTTGATTCTTGATTCAGTTTGTGCTGATATGCTGTGTTTGGTTTTCTCCACACGTGCTGCTCTGCATTATAGACAAACATCTCCACTTTGTCCAAAGGACGTTGTTCCAGAGGTCTTGTGGTTTGTTCAGATGCAGCTTTGCAAAACTAAACTGTGCTGCCATGTTCTTTGAGAGCAAAGAGGTTTTCTTCTGCAGCCCTTCCAAACAAGCCTTACTTGTTCAGTCTGTCATGAACTTTTGGCATGCTAACTGAGGCCTGTAGAGTCTGAGATGGAGCTCTTGAAGTTTCTCTTACATGGTCTGGCCTTGGGCTGAATATTCTGGTGCATCCACTCATGGGAAGACTGTGGCTTTGCATTAACACATACCTGAATGCTCCAGACCAGCAAATTGCAGAACCCTCTGCTTTTATAGAGGTGCTCGCACTTACTTATTATCAATTAATCAAGTGCATTTGATTAGCAGTACCTGGCTGCTACTTACCCTCTTAATTCTGTGGACTTAGTTTCTCACAGACTGTACTGATGCATCTGATGTGAGTGCTGCAGCTTGTGAACAAGGTGTACCTGATAATATCGTTTTCATCATAATCAAAAGTAACTTATTATCAAGTTTAACCATCTGGAAACCCTGCTGCACATTTCAGTGATGCGTCTGTGCTGTAGACATCCTAAAGCTAATCTGGTGACCTTATTCTGTATTAACTTAAATCTGATATGGTGTTTCCTATTAGCAGCAGACCATATCACTGAACCATACTCCCGATAACATAATACTAATAACACTAATAAGAGTAACAAATCATTTTCTACCAAACAGCCGTATCTTTCACCATTATTTTAATGCTACTTGATTAATCAGACCATAAAAGCAGCACAATTCTTAGTAATTTGATCTGATTGACTTGCTCCATTTTTAAGATCCTATACTGAGAGATGCATTTGGAGACTGTTAGCTAACTGTACTCGACTCCCATTAGTCATAGATATCGATATATTCCAAATCACATTATTGCCACTGACCCAATTATGTGCAGCATTCAGTTTGTGTTTCAAGACATTATTCAGTCGGCTTTGATCAGCTGAATAAAACCTGCTTGAAGTTTTGTGCAACACAAAGGAACTCTTAGCAGAGGGCAGGCTGCAGCAGATGCTTGTGGAACATGGGTCAGACAGATATCAGTGTGGGAAACCTGATCGAGCAGCTTTCAGCCAAAGCAGGGAAGCTGTTCAAGCTGAGATATATATATAAAAGTTTCCTCATTCACCCTGCAGGTGGTCTTTGTCCTCTAAGCTGGGGTCCTCTACCAGAGGCCTGGGAGCTTGAGGGTCCTCCAAAATATCTTAGCTGTTCCCAGGACTGCGCTCTTCTGGACAGAGATCTCTGATGTCGTTCCTGGAATCTGCTGGAGTCACTCTCCCAGCTTGGGGGCCACTGTTACCTTCACCGTCGAGATCCTCTCTAGCTCTTCCCTCAGCCCTGGGTTTTTATTGAACTTCTCATGTTCCTTCTTCATGATGTTTCTATCACTCAGTATTGCCACAGGTTGGTCAGTCTGGTCTTACAGTCTGGAGTGACTTTTCTATCTACCAGCTCATGTTTTGCTCCTCTCCTGTTACTGCCAATTAATTTCTGGGCCCTGCTCACCTTTGCCGTTATGATGCCATACATATTTTCTCCTCTGATTTAATACTCAAAGGTCAAGAATGACTTGAGACAGAACACATTTATTAGTAATGAACTGAAGTAACAATATGAACTCAGGACTAAGGTAAGAAGTCTAGAAGTTTGTACCCACTGTTATCATGTCCCTGAGTCTGGTGAAATAATACAGCGATTTAGTCACAAAATATTGTGAGCAAAACATCTCTGAATATAATCCATGCAGTCGTATTTAATAGTACAATATAAATGTCACTTCTAGTATACAGAGCTGCTGCATGGAGGAAGATCATGGCAGAATTAAAGAAACACTGGAGAAAAAAGAACTTTGTCGGTGTACTGAGCAAAAAGGTGTGAAATTAGCTGACAAGCTGCAGGGTACTACACGTTACAATCACAGATGATTTATTTAAGGCTGTATAGATCCCATGCTTTCCACTCCAACACCAGTTTCTCAACTGGTACTGAGAACTGATTTGAAACCAGTGAGGTGTTCTCTGTTGTTGTTTCTGGTTCATTTTTAATGTAAAATCTAATTCTGTTTCATTTGAACCTGCCAGTTTCTTTTAAACAGCTTGCAGAAATTCTGAAAAATAAGGACTTACACACTAAAGGACTTACACACTAAAGGACTTACACACTAAAGCAAATACACAGGGGAATCCAATCCAGAGTGCTGTTACTTGGCAGTTACTTCCATTCAGACAAAAAGAGATATTTAAAATGAGCTGTTCATTAAATATCAGGAGCAGAGGTGAAGAGTGCCACGTTAGCATGACCCATTAAGAAATAATAACCACGTTTACGGTTGAAACTGGGCCCGTTATGAAGCCAAACAACAAAAACCTGATTTAAAGTGGCTGAGCGTCCCTTCAAGGTCGACTCATTTGGCAATTCTGAATTGGTTTTAGCACCGCTGGTATTTTTAAATCTCTCCCTGGAAATCTCATTGATCTGTGATTTGACTCTGGACCTCAAACTCGTGCAGAGCAAACATCAACATCTGGATTTCATGTGGATGATCATCGCTGGGTCTCCTCTTACAAAAGAGCAGTTTTCAGCTTTGGAGTCCACAGTTACTAAGCTCGAAGGCAGCACATCAGATAAGAAGCAAGACCGCGAGTGGTTTTGTCAATTTGTCCCCAGGTAAGACTTCTGATGGAGTACATTCAGAGGAACCTGAACTTTGGTAAGTGCTGCCTCAGAGTTTTTTGGCCACACCAACACAACCTTAACTCTCCAGCTGCTGTGTTTGCCACAGCTGCCTCCCTGTGACTTCCTGAATGAGAAAATCAACCTGAAGAATCACCATTTAACATACTGGAAGAGGTCCAGCACCCATCACAGAGACACATAACAGGACTACAGAGCGATCTAAAAATGGCAGCTGCACTGAAAACCGTCCAGAGGTGCACAAGAAGATGATTCTGAATGGGAGACGAGCCATGAGCCAAGTGGCCCATTCTCATTCCTGCAGCATCAAATACTCCCCTGCAAATCACACACCAGGTGTCCTTTGGTGTCTGAGCCAAATGTAAATCAGGTAAAGGTTTTTTTTTAGTTTAGTGCTCCTTTCTTGGACCTTTGGATTTCACCTCATATGTGGGGGAATAAGGTGGGTGGCAAGTCAGCAAGTGTTCAAATGTTGACAGGATGCTTCAGGTTAACAGCTTCTGTGCTTCCCTTCAGTCACTCTGAAAACTAACATGTGAAATAATTCATATGAAAGATCTCATTTGTTTCTTTTTCTGTTTTATTCTTTGTAAAGCTGCCCTCAGCACACTTACTCGACGCACTCGCATCTTAAACTGGCTCTAAGAATTTTCTTTTTGTGAACTTAACCAAGTGTTTTAGTGCTCAAACCGAACAGCAAGTCAAAGCAGAAGCAAAAACGCAGATGAAACTGAGTCAGCTCGACGAGTGAAGAAGCCAAAGAGGAAAAGACAAAGGTCCAAACACAGCTGTGCTCTAGATGAAGATGAAGCTGTGGGTTTATACATATCTTAATATAAAGTAACATGTGGTGGCTGATTGCTAAAAACTAAAACAAATGTTTTAATGAGCAGCAAAAGAAGCTGTATGTCATCTGAATCTCTTCTTGTTATGTTGAATTGGATCGTGCTACGTCTGCACTGTGAATGTGTTCAAAACCTCCACGTATCAGTTTTATTCAAAAACAAAAACACAGATATAATTTCTCCCACAATAGGACATCTTATCTTTACAGACAGGCTTTCTCATCATAGCAGAGCCAAAGTCCCCTACAGGAAACCCCACAGTGGAATAAAGGGGGCTGTTGCAGCTACCGGGGCACCTCGTCCATAAAGGTTTTATGGGTTTTATTTTCTGCCTTTACTGCATCAACACTGGAGTGGAGAAAGATCAGATAATAAGGTGCGCTTGACACAGAGGGGACAGACGGGAGATAAAGAAAGATGAGTAGAAAGACGTGGAGGTGAAAGAGAGATGGAGGGCGGGGAGTGGAAAATGAAATATCCTCTTTAATGCCGGGCTTCAGGTGTCACTGCTCCATGAGTTGAACTTGAATGAAGCATCTTTAATATAAAGTGCAAGTTTAATAACCTCAGTGATGAGCGCACACTCACTCAGTTCCTTTATTATTCATGGCAGCCTCTCTCTTTGTGCTCCATGAGTTTAGTGTACAAAAAATGTATTACAGTGGGGCAAATTTCATTTTTATTTTTACCTAATGATGTAAAAATCAATATGATTAAGGCAGTGTTTTACTGTAAATCCATACTTAATGGAATGAATAAAAAAAATACAAATCAAACAGTCAACCCAGGATTGAGAAGCAAATGTGAACAGAGCTTTCTCCCACTCTGCGCCTCAGCCGTGGAACTCTCTCTTCATATCATCAAATCACCACTCAAATCTTACTTGTTCCAAATTGCATACTGCTTTAGTTCCTTTGGTCATTTTAGTTTCTTGTTTGCGCTTTTTGTGGTTTGTTTTCGGCCCGGTAAAGTGTGCTTGGGTGTCATGAAAGATGCTTATAAATAAAATGTATTATTATTAAGCTTGGACAAAAATCCACAACCACAAAAAACAAACAAACTACGAGGAAGCTAACACTCTTCGCACCACAGTCAGCTGTCCTCAACGCACTGCTAAGTCATGCAGTCACAACCTCGGCTGGTTAGAAACTGTGTACAAGGATACAAAAGGAAGGTTTTGTTTTGCTTTGACAGATAAGCTGTTGGTTCATTTCAACAACCGTTTCAAATCACAGATTTAGACAAAAAAGACTTGAGAACAACGTCCAGAACTGAAACGGGAGACCAGAACCTGCAGTTCCTCTGCCGTCCAGCAGAGGCGCCACAGTGAGTCAGTCCCCCTACACTCCCACGTTAAAACCTTACAGCAGACTGATACAGAAACTGCTTTGGTCTCTGGAGATAATTTCAGCTGAAAAGTTATCTTCAACGCTTAAAAGTGCTGCCTCCAAAGACAGTGGGTGACATCACTGGTGGACTCACGTGCCCATTAAAGGAGCACTTCTGCACTTGCTTTATTTTCCAGGCTGGTAATTACTGCTCAATAAAAAATGAAATCTGTAAAATTATTAGGAAGTGGTGAGCTAAGTAGCTCATTCTCATAGCATCAAATATTCCTCTCCAAATTACACACTCCTGTCATAATAAGTGAGACTTGACATATGGATGACTACAAAGTCCCCATAGGTGTCAAATTTTGAATAAAAATTAAAAAATTATTACACATACCATTAGAGATTTACTTGGAACTAAATCCCACATTTGCCGAGTCCCGTTTGAAAAGATTTGTACAGCAGCTGTGAATGCAACTAAAACAATCATAAAAGGCAAAGAGTTAGAGGCTTTCCTCTAATACACAGAAGGAACCCAACACTCAATGACATGAATGAGCCATGAGCACTATGATCATATTAACCTCGTAACACTCAGCTGCTGAGTGAAAACGGCCTCGACGTACCGCACCACGCCTGGAAACCAACACAGGAGTGAGAGTGCATATGCTAAACACTTCATTGATATTATATTTTCTCATAGTTGTTGGGTCACTGTGTGCTGCACGTTAAGACTCCAATAATCAGAATGCTTCCAGGCTTTGTTCTGATAAATATTAAGAGTTTCACAGTATTTTAAGAGCAGAAGTTGTACTTTGTAGCCTTAATACTCAGCACCTCGACTCTTCAGAGGGCTGACTGGTGCTGAGAAAACACTTTTAAGCTGTACTGCTAATTTGGTCAGAGCAAATTAAATGAAAACAAAACACCATTTTCTACCAAAGGAGTGTACATAAGCTTTTACTTCAACTGGTATATCACTGCCAGTGTGCGCGTGTGCACACACACACACACACACGCAGACACACAGTGTGTGTGCTGTGCTCTGCTGTGTTGCAGACTGTGCAGGAGAGCTGTAATTACTTTAATCACCCCTAGGTGGGGATGTGTCATTGAGAACTATGAGTATAGCCTCGACACAACACGTACCCTGTCTGTGGTGAAGAGGAAGAAAAGATAACAAAGCTTCGTCCTCTCATTCAGGCTTCACACGATCACATTTTTAAAGATGTGAAGGTGACTAAAAAAAATCTGAAAGTTCTCAAGTGTGTTTGCTGAGACTAACAATATATTGAAATCATAACCTGTGTTGGTTCACACAGTTTTATTGTTTCCTCAGACACCCAGAAACCAACCGATATCACACAAATACCAGTCAAGTGACAGAAAATGAATGGTGAACTATTCTGCTCATTTCAAGCTATATATTCTCTTCCTTGGACTCTCCCAGAGTAGCTTTGCATTATTCACAGATCAAAATAATCCTAATTATCTGATACTGGCTGGGTTGGCTCTGCGAGAGAGTGGCAGCTGGGATAGGCTCATCCCCCCATAAGCAGAAGAAACTGTCAGAAGCTGTCTCCACCCCCCCACCCCCCAACCCTGAATAGGATAAGTGGAAGACAGTGGATCGATGGATCGATTGATGGAATCAGGGCTTGGACTCTGTGACGAACCTCAACATTGGTAGTGTGGGAAGACCAGTGAACCTGCAGTAGGTGACCGTAGCAGGTCATTGATTGATTTTTGGTAGAACCATTGATGAGGTCTATGTCATCCACTAAGTGGAGAATGCTGATTTTGCTTCCCCTGAGTTTAACATGGGAATCACTTTCTATCAGTGTTTCAGACATGATGTGTTCAAGAATATGTTGCACAATGTAGGAGAGAGGAGACGACCCTGGCGCACACCGACTGTAGTCAGGAAACACTCGCTGAAGTCCTTGCCAATCATTACGATACTCTGTGCTGCCTTGTACAGTGCCGGATTATGCCTCTGCTGATGGTGAGTCTTCTCATGATTGCCCAGAGACCTTCTTGTCAAACTCTGTCAAAGCATTTTTTGCTATAGACAAAGGTGTGGTAGAACTTACAATCAGCCCTAGGTCTGTTCAACTGCTGAGCGACCTTTGTGGAACCCTGCCTGTTCCTCTGCGAGCAATGCCTCAGCAATATTTTGCTTGGATGGCTGATAAGACTAATTGCATGATAGTTTTGACATTTCGTGAGGTTTCCCTTTTTTAGGTAATGAAATAATTATCAGTGTTGTGCAGTCTTCAGGCTGTTCTCCTGTTCTAAATATATGGTTGCAATTGCGGGTATAAATCTTGGTAACCGATCACTACCAACACTATATTCACTACCATCTTGAAACCTTCCCTTTCACTCTTGCTGCGCTCCTTCCGTCACAAATCACCCCTGAAACTCTTCTCCACCAGCTCCACCCGGCCTGCACTCTCCTCTTCACCACTCTTTTGCATTGTGTGTTGCTTTGGATGGTTGACCCCAGGTATTTAAACTCATCCACTTTCACCACTTCTGCTCCTTGCAACTTCCCAAAATGTTGGTTTTGACTGTTTCAAATTTTTAAACTGAATAATGAATTAATGTATTCATACAGACACAATGATAAAAAAAAATACAGTTTGGCTTGATCTTATGAGGAAAAAAGAAAATTAGATAAAAAGTACTAATTGTATAACTCTATTAAAAACTGATAATGCCTGTTTAATCTATTGTGTGTCAGTTAGTTTGAATAAATTAAACAGATTTTGATATTGTTCTTGAACTGTGCAAAGTTTGTTCAAATGTGTGATTAACCAAGTTGTTCTGAAACATAAAATAATTTTTTTGGTCTGTAGTGTTGGCAGCCTGTAGGTCTGAATCCAGATTTGCTGGAACAAAAAGAAAATGGTAATATTTTTCCTGAGGAAGAGTCTGCTTTCAAAGGAAGAGAAAATTTGACTGATAGCACAAAATGGAAACAAATGGATGCACTTTGTGGAGCGCAGGAGACACCGAGTCCTTGGCTTTTTGTTATATTTGTTACATTTGCACTGGATGACCCGCAGATTAAGTTCAAGGTTTTCTTCTACCTGAAGAAAAAGAATCCTGAATATATCAAAATATAAAAACTCAAACTCATCCTTCAAGGTCTTCAGAACAGAAGAAAATCACGAAAGAAATACCTGAGCTCAACTTTATATTTGCAGCAACATGCATTATTTACACACAGTAAACGTGCTGCGTGTCATCACATGGCAAACCTGCTCACACGCAGTTGTAATGTTTGATGAAAGAAAGGTTGCCATGGTAACAGCAACACTCATAGAAGATAGATGAATGAATTGGTGATTCGGTGACGAGCTGCTCGCAGAAGAAGAAAACAAACTGAAACGAGCTGAAAGAACATCATGAAAAATTCAGTTTTAAACACGTTTCAGTGACAGAAGAGGATGTGTGTTCTTTCAGAAAGGGTCCTTAGTGATTAGAAATCATTGCTGATGCCTTTGCGGGCAGTAGGCTTCATTGCTTTAGGTTTAAATCAGTGATTAGAGAGCTTTTTTTTCTCCATCAGCTATAAAAAGCAAAACACCTGCTCGTAATCATTTGGATGTGAGGAACATTCTGAAAACGTGCCCTCACGTCGAGTTATAACATGCTCTTTATTCTGTTGCTAGATTGCACCCTGAAACTATTTAACTCAGTGGATTATTAACCAGACGATGCATCATCATAGCCGCATTAAGATAAAGTTACATTTTTGTACATGTGAAATGTTTTGCTTCTGTTTTTGTGACTTTTTATAATTGTAAAATAAAAATGCTCCAGCTTATTGCATTAGTCGCACACTGCAGCTCTCCTGTTGGTGTCTTGCTTTTGGTTGTGAAACAGCTACACCACATTATGTGAAGTTACTGTATGCACTCGAAGAATTTATCCATCATGCTGGGAAGACTAATATCTGTGGCTGGTTGGCATCTCGGACCGACTCCTGAATTGATTTAGCCAATCAGATTTCAATCTGTTCTTAATGTGTCTTGGGCAGATTTTCAGTTGCCTTTTCAAGTAGCTAATCACCATCATTACATAATCTCATAATGATCAATATGCATGAAAAACAAGATGTAAATAAGGCTGTATGGAGCAGCACAGGAAAAGATTTCTAACACTTTGCTCTGGTTTTTAAGCAAAATGAATGGGCTGATTTTAATATTCTGCTTCAGATGTAGTTCATTAAAATATTAAAGCATGCCTAGCTAATGGTGCAATTCAGTTAGTTTTATTTATATCAGCATCAGTTCACAACAGTCATCTCAGGAAGCTTTTTATAATCAAGATGCTAAAATACACCATACTGCCAAAAGTATTCACTCATCTGCCTTCACACACATATGAACTTGAGTGACATCCCATTCTTAACCCATAAAGTTTCTTTGCAGCTATAACAGCTTCAGCTCTTATGGGAATTTCTGACCGTTCTTCCAGAAGCTCATCTGTGAGGTCAGACACTGATGTTGGAGAGAAGGCCTGGCTCACAGTCTCCGCTCTATCAGGCTGAGGTCAGGACTCTGTGCAGGCCAGTCAAGTTCTTCTACACCAAACTGGCTCATCCATGTCTTTATGGAGCTGCTTTGTGCACTGGTGTGCAGTCATGTTGGAACAGGAAGGGACCATCCCCAAACTGTTCCCACAGAGTTGGGAGCATCAAATTGTCCCAAATGTCTTGGTGAGCTGAATCATTAAGAGTTCCTTTCACTGGAACTAAGGGGCCGAGCCCAACTCCTGAAAAACACCCCCACACCTTAACCCCCCCCCCAACTTTACACTTGGCACAATGCAGTCAGGCAGGTACCGTTCCCTTGGCAACCACCAAACCCAGACTCATCCATCAGATTCCCAGATGGAGAAGTGTGATTCGTCACTCCACAGAACACGTCTCCACTGCTCCAGTGGTGGTGTGCTTTACATCACTCCATCCACTTGGTGATGCAAGGCTTGGATGCAGATGCTTGACCATGGAAACCCATTCCATGAAGCTCTCTCTGCACTGCTCTTGACTAATTTGAAGGTCACATGAAGTTCTGTAGTGACTGACTCTGCAGAAAGTTGGCGACACACTATGTGCCCCACCATCCCCTGACCCCACTGTCATTTTATGTGGCCATCCACTTCAGCCTTCAGGAAGAGACTTGAGCCAGGATCAGGCAGCCATCTACTTCAACCGGCTGGGAGGTTGAAAGGAAGGGGAAGAGAAAAAGAGGAGCATAGAGCGATAAGGATAAAATACAAAGAGAGAGAAGACAAAATGCAATGACATGCAGTAATGATATCTAAACACATGGGGAGTGAAACAATGCATCATGGGAAGTCCCCTGCAGCATTAACTTGTAGCAGGATATCTAAGGCATGGTTCAAGGTCACCTGAGCCAGCCTGAACTATCAAAAAGTAAAGAGGCTCAGACTCGTATTGGTCTTTGTGAGCTGCAACAGTTTTATTTCACACAGCAGCTCTCAGTGGAAACCTATGACCTTCAGTCAGAGGACAGGCTCTTTAACAACAGGCCCAACTGCCAAACACTGTATATCATTTTTCAGCAATATATTTAAAAGCAGTAATTTATTCTGGGTCATTACCCCTGTGCAACATTGAGACATGTTCTGAAGGACCTATAAAAGATTCCAGGGAATTCATGGCACTACTTTGCCCCATTTATTATACCAGAGTAAATCATACAGCAGTAATGGTGATCAAAAATCCACTTTGCATTAATAGTACGTGTGGAAAGCGGAGAGGGTCCTGATGATGAGCGTTTGGGTCAGTAAGGTGTGTGTGCCCTCAATTACCCCAACCTGTCTGTCTGAGTCTGCCTCTGAACGTGCAGGTGAACAAATGCGAGCCTCTGACGGGCTGCAGACAGATGATGTCACAAATGAAGGATGCGACAGTCTGAGAGCTGATATTGATGGACTTATTCATTGCAGAGATGTGTATTTGTTCCTCTTTCTGGAGAGTAATTTTTTATTTCTATCTTCCTGGGAACCAAGAAAAATAAGTGTCATCAAATTTGCTTTTCTTTCTAATTTCCTACATCCTTGGGGTCAAAGAAACATCTCACAATTTAGACTTTTTCAAATTGATTTTTAAATATTTTTTTCAGGACGATGTTCATACAAAACAAGGAGTTTCGAGTTTTTGTTACATATTCCATATGCACGGGGTAACTCTTTGAGACACCTGACAGGATATGGTGCAGTCCAATATCCTAACCACCACAGTTTAAGTACATGAGCTATGCACAAATGTACATATTTACATGCCAACCAGGTCAGGACCCTATAAGATGCCAACGCCAAGTCTGAGATACAGAGGAGCTATTAGTCTGCAAAATGCAAGACTGGCACCAAGAACACCCTGCAAGTTGCACCGGGAAAACCATAATGGTGTGATTGGTCCACAAATGGCTAGATCGACCATGGAGACAATGCCCAGTTGGCTACCACTGAGATGCACCAAGCACCTGCTCTCCAAAGGAGGGACTGGCTGCCATGATGGTAGAATCTGGAAAATGTGGACTCACATGACCAGCAGCACCAATGAACCTTGACATGGCCCGTGAAGTGGCCACACCCCGGGCTGAGTGGCACTGTACTTGGGATGGGAGGAGAGTTCCCAAAAATACATACCTTTGGTGAATGGCCTTTACAATCTAATGGGACAGCCTGGGCTTTGATTGTCTGGGTCTGCCCAAGACCCCGGAGTTAAAGCAAACTGGGACAGGAGGACTGGGATAGACCATTTGATAGAAATGCAGGATTAGGCTGAAGGATACCCCTGATCCTTCTGGCAAAAACCTGCAGCAATCACTGTGAAACCATCTGGCTAATGTTATGAAGAAGAAGAGAGAAGAAGCTATCAGAAAAGCTGTTTTAAGGGA